>ONZH01003863.1:0-23590 GCA_900303285.1 Rhinella marina
ACGTTAGTACAATATCACGCTTTTCTGTTTGGATGGCGAATAACGCCACAAATAGTTATTTTAAATGAACAAACCCACAAACACGGATTCACAGTTTTTTTGGCAAGTCAACTTCACTGACTACATTAGCACAATATCACGCTTTTCTGTTTGCATGGCAAATAACGCCGCAAATAGTTATTTAAAATGAACAAACCCACAAACACCGCTCCGCTACTCCCGGTGGCCGGCGCACTGATGTGACGTAGGCGACGCGATGACGTCGTTCCTCAGGAGAAGACCCGCCAGAAGATGGGACCGCGCCTGGACAGGTGAGTATTAACTGCCCTCCCCCTATGCTCTCTACATGCACCCCTTAACCTAATACTGCCCCTTGCCTCCCTATTACTGACCCCCATACTGGCCCCTGCCCACCTATTACTGACCACCCTGCCTTACCCCTGACCCTAATACTGGCCCCTGACCCCTAATACTGACCCTGCCTAACCCCTAACCCTAGTACTGGCCCCTGACCTCTAATACTGACCTGCATTAACTCATAACCCTAATATAGGCCCCTGACCCCTAATACTGGCCCTGCCTGACCCCTAATCCTTGTACTGGCCCCTAACCTCTAGTACTGGCCGCTGACCACTTATTTTGGCCCCTGACCCCTACCCTAGTACTGACCTATAACCTTGGACCCCTAACCCTGATACTAGCCCCTTACCCCCTAGTACTGACCCCTAATACTGGCCTTGCCTGACCCCCTAATACTGGCCCTGTCGCACCCCTAAGGCTACTTTTACACTATATATCTGTACACACTGCATGTATTATGCTTCATACCTCACATATCAGTACACTGCTGTATATACTATATATCTGTACACACTGCATCTATTATACCTCATACCTCACATATCAGTACACTGCTGTATATACTATATATCTGTACACACTGCATGTATTATACTTCATACCTCACATATCAGTACACTGCTGTATATACTATATACCTGTACACACTATATCTATTATACCTCACATATCAGTACACTGCTGTATATACTATATATCTGTACACACTGCATCTAATATACGTCGTACTTCACATATCAGTACACTGCTGTATATGCTATATATCTGTATATACTGCATGTATTATAAAAGTATAATATATGCAGTGTGTACAGATATATATATATATATAAACAGCAGTGTATTGATATGTGAGGTATGAAGTATAATACATGCAGTGTGTACAGATATATAGTATATACAGCAGTGTACTGATATGTGAGATATGATGTATAATAGATGCAGTGTGTACTGATATATAGTATATACAGCAGTGTACTGATATGTGAGGTATGAGGTATAATAGATGCAGTGTGTACAGATATATAATATATACAGCAGTGTACTGATATGTGAGGTATGAGGTATAATAGATGCAGTGTGTACAGATATATAGCATATACAGCAGTGTACTGATATGTGAGGTATGAAGTATAATACATGCAGTGTGTACAGATATATAGTATATACAGCAGTGTACTGATATATGAGGTATGAGGTATAATAGATGCAGTGTGTACAGATATATAGTATATACAGCAGTGTACTGATATGTGAGGTATGAAGCATAATACATGCAGTGTGTACAGATATATAGTATACACAGCAATGTACTAATATGTGAGGTACGAGGTATAATAGATGCAGTGTGTACAGATATATAGTATACACAGCAATGTACTAATATGTGAGGTACAAGGTATAATAGATACAGTGTGTACAGATATATAGTATATACAGCCGTGTACTGATATGTGAGGTACGAGGTATAATAGATGCAGTGTGTATAGATATATATTATATACACTGCTGTATATACTCTATATACCCACTGCATCTAGCTTGTCATGTGACCGTTAGCAACTTGTAGCCAGTGACGTCTCACCCACTGCAATCTAGCTTTTACCGAGTATTATAATATAGTGTGTGTACGCTGTATTCAGGGGGCACACTGAAGGGGCACTATACACAAAGGGGCACATATAAGAGGCACGTTTTATAAGGGGCACCAAGCATGTGGCACTAGCATTAGGGGCACTGTGTGCGGCACTATAAACAGAGGGCACAGGGCATATGACACTATATACAGAGCGCACAGAGCATGTGGCACTATACACAGAGGGCACAGAGCATGTGGCACTATAAACAGAGGACACAGAGCATGTGGCACTATATACAGAGGGTAAAGGGCATATGGCACTGTATACAGAGGGCACAGAGTATGTGGCACTATATATAGAGGGCACAGGGCATATGACACTATATACAGAGGGCACAGAGTATGTGGCACTATATACAGAGGGCACAGAGCATGTGGCACTATATACAGAGGGCACAGAGTGTGTGGCACTATATACAGAGGGCACAGAGCATGTGGCACTATATACAGAGGGCATATGGCACTGTATACAGAGGGCACAGAGTATGTGGCACTATATATAGAGGGCAAAGGGCATATGACACTGTATACAGAGGGCACAGAGTATGTGGCACTATATACAGAGGGCACAGAGTATGTGGCACTATATACAGAGGGCACAGAGTGTGTGGCACTATATACAGAGGGCACAGAGCATGTGGCACTATATACAGAGGGCATATGGCACTGTATACAGAGGGCACAGAGTATGTGGCACTAATGCTGCTGTTATATTCAGGGCACAGAATGTGGCACATGAGTTTGTGTCAGTATGCAGGGTGCTAATGTGTTGGTAAAGCGTGAAACTGAAGACATCTTCTCAGCAAAAGCTGCATTGTGGATGGGAGGAGTCGTCATGGTGGTTTGAACCAGATGGGGAAGAACTCAGGAAGAGACGTCACCTGTAAGTCACTAAATGGAAATGATTATTCTGCTACTGACTGTGTATGATGGGAGCTGTAGTCACCTGGATGATCTACAGCTGATGATGGGTGTCAGCATGCTGTTTTGCGCAACAACTCCCAGCATCCCTTTACACTTGTTCAGGCCATACTGGGAGCTGTAGTTTCATATGGCGAGGGCTGACCTGACTACTCAGATGGTATCTGTACTAAACATTTAAAATCTGGTAATGTATTTATGTATTGAACTTGGTTCTGGTGCTGTATTTATGTATTGAACTTGGTTCTGGTGCTGTATTTATGTAGAGAACTTGGTTCTGGTGCTGTATTTATGTAGAGAACTTGGTTCTGGTGCTGTATTTATGTAGAGAACTTGGTTCTGGTGCTGTATTTATGTAGAGAACTTGGTTCTGCTGATGTATTTGTGTAGAGAACTAGGTTCTTGTGCTGTATTTGACTTATGGGCCTGGTTCTGGTGTTGTATTCATGCAGTAAACTTGGTTCTGGTTCTGTGTTTGACTTCTAGGTTTGGTTCTGGTGCTGTGTGTATGTAGTGATCTTAGTTCTTGCTCTGTATTTGTGTTAAACATACATCTGATGCTATACGTCTAATATTATCCATTCACATTTGCGTTTGGGTCACAGATTCTGTTAAAAAGACCGGTCAGAAAAGTTCTGCATGCAAGACTTTTTTGTTCGGTAAAGGAGAAGCATCCTGAGCAGACTCCATTGTACTCAATGGAGTCTCTTCAGCTCAGGGGTTGGTAAATCTGGTCCCTCTAATGATCAGGCTGTTGCTATGGACTCAGCCATGTTCTGTATCTGGGATCCAACATGAAAACACAACCAGCTGCCGCCTTTTAACCATTTAAAGCCCATTTACCTATACCGGCTTTATGGTAGGCGGAGTTAAACAGGTTAAGGGTGGGCCGCTACACATGGGCCAGTGCTGTGTGCTTGCCACCCAGGCTAAAATTTGCCAGCCAGCCCCTGGCGGTCGCTGCACTACAAGTCCCAGCCAGCAGCCAGGAGGAGGCAAAAAAAAAAATGTCGTTGTAGTCCTTAGAAGGAGTGTTGAGTTCTTTGTGGATGATTCCTGCCTAACCACATTCTAATTTCACGCCCTAACAGTGTGCAGCCAAAATGGCGGTAGCTGCACTACAAGTCCCAGCCAGCATCCAGGAGGAGACCAAAAAAAAAAGGTGCTTGTAGCCCTTAGAAGGGCTGTTGGGTTCTTTGTGGGTGATTGCTGCCTAACCAACATCTAAATGGAGGCCCGAACACTCTCCCTGACAGACAGCAGCTCTATCCCTAATCTCATGCAGCAGCCAGGAGGAGACCAAAAAACAAAAAGGTGCTTGTAGCCCTTAGAAGGGCTGTTGGGTTCTTTGTGGGTGATTCCTGCCTAACCAACATCTAAATTGAGGCCCTAACACTCTCCCTGACAGACAGCAGCTCTATCCCTAATCTCATGCAGGCGGCGTTTGCTTCATCTGCTACCTCAGTCTCACTTGGTCACTCTGGGTTCACCGCCATGCTGTGTCAGGGTAAATTTTTGGGTGGTTCACCTGCTACCTCAATCTAACTTGGTCACTTGTTGGTGTCACCACCACGCTGTCACCACGCTGTCAGGCTTATGCCTGCGTCGTGGGGCAGGGGATAGGACAGCAGTGCCAGCATGGGCAGTGGTGTCACCCGCAGGCGGCGATGGACCTTCGTTGCACCTAGTTGGGTGCTTTCCTAACATGTGCCAGCACATGTGCCTTGCCCATCTTGGTCTGGGTCAGCACAATTGTCTTGAGGGTCACCCAAAGGCTGTTGGCCAGAATGTGGGGTAATGGTACGATTAGGCAGCCTCAGAGGCATCCATGCATGCTGCCCCTGCTGTTTCCTGTCCATTTCCGGGGTGTTTCCATCATTTTCTGAGGTTTCCAGGTTTTCACGCAACCTTCCCTGTGCAGAGCTTTGGTTCCCTGCAAAAAATGCTCGAGTCTCCAATTGACTTCAATGGGGTTCGTTATTCGAAACGAGCACCCGAGCATCAGGAAAAATTCGACTCGAATAACGAGTACCCGAGCATTTTAGTGCTCGCTCATCTCTACTAGGGAGTCATTTTTCATCTAAGGTTGTTTTCACATCAGTTTTAAGTCTGGCTTTGCTTTGTGTGTCTGTACCAAATTTTTGAACTGGTGCACCTTAATAATATATGTGGTGTGAGTTTAACGTGGTTTATACCTTTAGGTGTAAAAGTAGACCAGTGGGTTACCAATTTTTTAAAGATTTTTGCAAAAGTCACGCATACTTTTAGCTCTTAAACATAGAACACTGTGAAAAGTGGTGAGGATCATGAAATGTCGCAAAAATATCATAGTGCCATGAAAATGTCACAGTTGCCATGACTTATGACTTTTATACGCCACAAAACTGACATATCTGATTTCATAATTGACCACTCAATTTTTTCGATCGTGTTTTTATGTTTTAAGATTTATCACATTTCCAAACAATTTTTGATGAAGTTATTTTTAATTTTCCATGTCAATAACTATATATAAACAAAAATCTGAAAATCCTGCAGTTTTTGCCTAATAATAGGCGTCACTTCATCGCCTGTTACCTACTTATCTGTTTTTCTAATCCTGCCTGTAATGATATTACCTAGAAAACTCTCCCATATAAGTCAATAGGGTCCCCTCCAGACCACTGTGTCTATGGCCCATGAGTCTGCCAAAAAGCAATTTTCTTACTGTTTTCTAGATGCTGTTAAGAACAGCTCAGGCAAGATGGCAACCCCCATAATTATGTTTAGGAAATAGAATTATAAAAACGTATTAGAAAAAAGAATCTGTTTGGTTTTAACTGGCAGATTAAATTTTTGGTGATGCACTTTCTTTAAGACCTTGTCCTCTATAGGCTATTTGAAGCTCCTAACTATGTCAGCCCCTTAAATTAATTTAATAACTAAATTGGTCCGTAAAAACGTTGATTTTGAAAATTTTCTTCAAAATGTTTAAAAATTATTTCTAACATAGTAACATAGTAACATAGTTTATAAGGCCGAAAAAAGACATCTGTCCATCCAGTTCGGCCTGTTTTCCTACAAGTTGATCCAGAGAAAGGCAAAAAAAACCCTGTGAGGTAGAAGCCAGTTTTCCCCACTTTAGGGAAAAAAATTCCTTCCCGACTCCAATCAGGCAATCAGAATTACTCCCTGGATCAACGACCCCTCTCTAGTAACTATAACCTGTAATATTATTACCCTCCAAAAATACATCCAGGCCCCTCTTGAACTCTTTTAGTGAACTTACCATCACCACCTCCTCAGGCAGAGAGTTCCATAGTCTCACTGCTCTTACCGTACTGCTCTTCTAAAATTCTAAGCTTTCTAACATCATACATCACTTACAAAACAAAGTTAACATAAAGTAGACATATGGGGAATGTAAAGTAATTACTATATTATGAGGTATAACTTTCCGTCTTGAAAGCAGAAAATTCAAATTTCAAAAATTACTAATTTTTATCAGATTTTCAGTAAATTTTGGATTTTTTAAAAATAAATAAAGGTAAGACATATCAACTCAAATTTACCACTAACATGAAGTACAATGTGTCATGAGAAAATGTCTGAATGGCTTATTTAAGTAAAAATATTTCAAAGCTATTACCACATAAAGTGAGCAAAATTATTACTGGAGGTAAAATGCAATACATTATTAATATGGGTTTATTGTGGGGACACTATTATTGGGGATATTATTATTACTGGGCGCACTAAGGTAGCATTTTAATCCTTGGGCATTATTTTTACTGGGGGAATTTTAGTAAGTAATGTAAGAGGCATTTTTAATACTGGAAACACAACAGGGATATTGTTATTGCTGGCAGCAGGCATTATTATTACTGTGGGCACTATAGGTGGAATTATTATTACTGAGGGACTTTTTTTGGACACTATATTATTGGGGGAATTGGGGAGCACAGCGGGTACAATATTGAAGGTTGCAGCAAGATGTCGGGCACCATGGTGGGAGAATGATGGAAATTTAAGGACTTTAAGATGTTTATGTGTCAAACCCTGCAGAGACAAGACATGGCTAGAAGATGTTATCATGTGATGTTTGTCCCTAATGGAAAAAATGAGGAAAGAGAATGTCTATGGTATATCAGAGAAGTCACTGAAGTCAGTATGACAGTTTGATCTGAATATAAAAGATGAGGAAAGAGAACATCTACATTAGAGGAGATGTCATTGGATGTTATAGCTATGAGGTGTTGTACTACCCTATATGTATGGTAGAGTTGAAAGGTAAAGCTGGTAGATATGGTGACATAATGAGCCTTATATGCAGTCTGTCTTCTATGATTTAGGCAGACAACTCCTAGCACAGCTAGACATCATATAAACTGGACCTACTTTTGTAATTCAGATGACCATGTGCCTCAATTATTCACATTTGAAATTCTCCTTCTTGGTCCTTCAAGAGGGAATCCAACATCCTCCAGATGGTGGGCTGAAAACCGTACACAGGGAAGTCTCGGACCTCTAGAGTCAAAAGACCTCCAGCTAAATTGCTGTAAAAAGAGGCCGGTCCACATACACTGAGATGAGGTGGCAGATTCTGAGTAGTCAGAGGAGAAAGGGGACTTGTCATCTGAATTAAAGTAAGAAATTAAAATAGAAGTTGTTTTGTTTTTGTCTTCATAGTTTGTGGCTTAGGTCTCTCTTAGTATCTGGATCATTATGACCAGAGCATGTGTTAAAGGACTAAGTTCTTGGTACACTCTTCATAGTATCTTGAGCATTAAGACCAGAGTCTGTGTGTTAAAGGACTAAGTTTTTGGAACGATGCAACCAAGTTCTTAAAGTATTGTCTTTAAGATAAGAGATAGGGTGAGTTCATAGTCTGTGTGAGAAAACTAAAGGAATAAACAACTCCGTGCAGCACATTAAAGATAGCACTGAGCATCTTGTGGTAATTTTTTTTTTAGACAATAGTTTTTATTGAAATAAGTATAAAACAACTGGAGTTGTACATACAGTACTTGTACTGGAACTTCTGTACAATATTGATTTGTAAACTTTGTATAAGTAGCATCGAGTAAATGGATATGGTCCAGGTAAGAATATAGTAGCATATGTTACCTATGTTGGGGGGGGGGAGTGAAGGAATAGGTACAGATGTAGGAGTAGGGGGGGTGGTATGGTTAGTATCACATAGGGCTATAGATATACGCCAAAGTAGTCAAAAGTAAAGTAATAATAACAATAATGATAACAACCAGAATACTCCTTATTTTCAAATTCTACACATAGCGTTGATAAGCCATACATCCCAAATTGAGACGGAACAATATTTTCTGTGAGGATGTACAAGAGCCTTCCAACCAACAATTATTATCTACTTCTCTGGTGATCCTATGAATAGACGGTAAGACACTCTCTTTCTAGCAGAAAGCAATTTATCTATGCGTTGCTATAATGCAATGAAGAATGAATGATCTGCGAGCTACAGGAAATGAGTTACCGTATTTTTCGCTTTATAAGACATAGTAACATAGTAAAATAGTTTATAAGGCCGAAAAAAAGACATCTGTCCATCCAGTTCGGCCTGTTATCCTACAAATTGATCCAGAGGAAGGCAAAAAAACCCTGTGAGGTAGAAGCCAATTTTGCCCACTTTAGGAGAAAAAAATTCCTTCTCGACTCCAATCAGGCAGTCAGAATTACTCCCTGGTTCAACGTCCCATCTCTAGTAACTATAACCTGTAAAATTATTACACTCCAGAAATACATCCACGCCCCTCTTGAACTCTTTTAGTGAACTTTCTATCACCACCTCCTCAGGCAGAGAGTTTCATAGTCTCACTGCTCTCACAGTCACAGTCCTGGGGATAAATAGTTCATGGGAGAGATCTCTGTACTGACCCCTGATATATTTATACATGGTTATTAGATCCCCCCTCAGTCGTATTTTTTTTCTAAAGTAAATAACCCTAATTTTGATAGTCCACCCATTGCAGTTATTACTTTAGTTGCCCTCCTCTGAACCCTCTCCAGCTCTGCTATGTCTGCCTTGTTTACAGGAGCCCAGAACTGTACACAGTATTCCATGTGTGGTCTGACTAGTGATTTGTAAAGTGGCGGGACTATGTTCTCATCACGGGCATCTATGCCCCTTTTGATGCAACCCATTATCTTATTGGCCTTGGCAGCAGCTGTCTGACACTTGTTTCTGCAGCTTAGTTTGCTGTTTACTAAAATTCCTAGGACCTTTTCCATGTCAGTATGTACTGGTGACTTGCATTATTCCTGCCCATATGCATAACCTTACATTTGTCAGTGCTAAACCTCATCTGCCACTTCTCTGCCCAAGCCTCCAGTCTATCCAGATCCATCTGTAGCAGTGTACTGTCCTCGTCTGTGTTAATTACTTTACACAGTTTAGTGTCATCTGCAAAAATTGATACTTGACTGTGCTAGCCTTCTTTACTGTGCTAGCCTTATCATTGATAAATATATTGAAGAGAATAGGGCCCAATACTGACCCCTGTGGTACCCCACTAGTGACAGTCAATCTGAGTGTGTACCGATAATAACCACCCTCTGTTTTCTATCACTGAGCCAGTTGCTTACCCACATACAGACATTTTCTCCCAGGCCAAGCATTCTCATTTTATATACTAACCTTTTATGTGGTACCGTGTCAAATGCTTTGGAGAAGTCCAGATATACGACATCCATTGATTCGCCGTGGTCAAGTCTAGAACTTACCTCCTCATAGAAACTGATTAAGTTAGTTTGACATGACCGATCCCTCATGAAGCCATGCTGATATGGAGTTATTTGCTTATTTTCATTGAGGTACTCCAAGAGAGCATCTCTTAGAAAACCTTCAAACAGTTTACCCACGACAGATGTTAAACTTAGCGGCCTATGGTCCCGGGCTCTGTTTTTGGTCCCTTTTTGAATATTGTCACCACTATTGCTATGCGCCAATCCTGTGGAACGCTCCCTGTCAGTATAGTCCTTAAATATCAGAAATAAGGGTCGGGCTATGACATTACTTAATTCTCTTAGGATACTGGGGTGTATGCCATCCGGTCCTGGTGATTTGTCTATTTTAATCATTTTAAGACGCCGCTGTACTTCTTCCTGGGTCAGACAGGGCACTTTTAAAGGGGAATTTACTTTTGTATTCTGCATTTCATCTGACAGTTTATTTTCCTCAGTGAATACAGTGGAGAAAAAAATATTTAGTAGCTTTGCTTTCTCCTCATCGCTCTCTGCAACTACCCCCTCATTACTCTGTAAGGGGCCACAGCTTCAGGTTTATACTTTTTACCATTTATATAATTGAAGAACATTTTAGGGTTAGTTTTACTCACTTTGGCGATTAATGACTTTTTGTCATTTATTGCTTTCTTTACAGTTCTATTTATCCACATTGGTTTTTTCTTGTTTCTTAACCTTTTATTCCCATAAGGTATGTATCTCTCACAATTAGATATTAGGATGCTTTTAAAAATCTCTGATTTTGTGGCTGTATTTTTATTTTTGAGGACTTTGTCCTAGTTAGTTAGGCCTATGGCCTCTCTTAGTTGGCTAAATTTAGATTTTTTTGAAGTTTGGTATTTTTGTTTCTCCCTGAAGAAACACTCTTTATAATGACAATTGGAAAGTTATTATTTTATGGTCACTATTTCCCAGGTGTCCCTCGACCTGCACATCTGTTGTTCTGTCAGGTCTATTGGTTAATACTAAGTCCAGTATGGCTGTCCCTCTAGTCGGGTCCTGAACCAGTTGGGAAAGGTAATTGTCTTTGGTTATTGCCAGGAACCTGTTTCCTTTATGAGATATACAGGTTTCAGTTTCCCAGTCTATATCTGGGTAGTTGAAGTCCGACCTCATTATGATCTGCCGCCTCGTCTATTTAGTTTAGAAGTAGATTTTCTGTGGACTCTGGTATATTAGGTGGTTTATAATAAAGTCCTATTAGTATTTTATTATTGTTTTTGGCTCCATGTATTTCTACCCACAGTAACTCCACATCTTCATGTCCCTCACTTATATCTTCCCGCAGTGTGGGCTTTAGACAGAACTTTACATAAAGGCAGACCCTTTGATAAGATGCACCCCAGATTTTAGAGTAGGAAAATAAGAAAAAAATATTTTTCACCTCATATCAGACCCCCCATAAATTTCAGGACATTACATCAGACCCCCATATCAGCCCTCCATGTCAGAACCCCATCAGACCTCAGATCAGCCCTCTGTGCCCCCATATCAGCCCACTGTGCCCCCATATCAGCCCACTGTGCCCCCATCAGACCTCAGATCAGCCCCCATATCAGCCCACTCTGCCCCCATCAGACCTCAGATCTGCCCCCATATCAGTCCACTCTAACCCCATCAGACCTCAGATCAGCCCATCAGCCCACTGTGCCCCCATATCAGCCCACTGTGCCCCCATCAGACCTCAGATCAGCCCATCAGCCCCCATATCAGCTCATCAGCCCCCATTTAAGCCCACTGTGCCCCCATCAGACCTTAGATCAGCCCACTGTGCCGCCATATTAGCCCTCTGTGCCCCCATCAGACCTCAGACCAGTCCATCAGCCCCATAGGGATAAAATAAAAAACTCTCTCACCTCTCCTGTGCCGCGGCTCTGCTCCGGGTCCGGCGCTCCTCTGTCTTCTCCTGCCGGAGCTGCACTGTCACCTGACTGCATGCAGCGTCAGGTCAGAGTGCACGCACTACGTCTTGACACTGTACACGGTCAGGACAATGAAGCGCCTGCCAGAGAAGACAGAAGAGCGCAGGAAGCGGAGTGGCAGCGCAGGAGGCTGAGTATGTTTCCCCGCTCCCGGCACCTAATACGTACTAGTGAGCGCTTCCATAATGGAAGCGCTCACTAGTATTCGCTTTATAAGACGCACAGCAATTTCCCCCTACTTTTGGGGGAAAGAAAGTGCGTCTTATAAAGCGAAAAATACGGTAACACCTATGGATAGAAGAGCAAGGTCTGGTGTGGGTGGGATTTTAAGATTACATATATTTGAGAAGAGATCAAAAACTTTCACCCATAAATGATTAACAGGGAGACAATCCCACCACATGTGCATATAGGATCCTATTGGGAATTGACAGCACCAACACTTCGGGGAAGTCTGGAAAAATGTTTTTTTTTTTACCATCTATAGAGAATTTTCCTTGTGTTTTCAAGATGGCCTGCACACTTAGAAAGTTTGGGCACACAGTAAAAGCTTCCCGCCACTGATGTTTGGAGAACCCTTTGTTTAAATCAGAGAACCATGTGTCAATGATGTGGAGAAGAGGATCTATCTTAAGTGATTTCAGTAATTGGTATCCTTTAGAAATGCCCTTATCTGACATTCTAGTAGATAGGAAAAATTCATTTAGTTCTGAAGTAACATCTGAAATAAATACGTTGGGAGATTGTAGAAGATGGTGCACTTGCAAGTATTTGTAAAGGTTTATTGGGTATGTCAAATGTCCCCTTTAAGTGAACAAAATCTGCAAAAATGCCATTATGCCAAAGTTGAATGAAGAAAAAAAAACGTATGTAGAACCTCTTTTTTGGCGCTGCCACAGAAGGTCTCAGGCATGGTGGTTGAGATGCAACTTCTTTATTAGAAATGTCAACGCGTTTCAGAGGCGTATAGCCTCCTTCATCAGGACAATAAAACCATGAATAAAATCAATAAACAAGCATAAAAAAACACTTATATATCATTTGGACTTTATATTCATCAATCTTTTGCGGTGTATCTCCTAGTATACACAGCCGAATACATTTTTCTAGCTTACATTCATATACGGTGACATTTTGGAACAGTTCCACCACATATGTATAATATGTGCTTCCAAAATTCCACATCTAGGACAAACTATTGGTGTATTGGTGTTCAATTTGTGGAGCCATCTGGGAGTGACATATAGCCGATGGAGGATCATGAATAGTGTTGATCGAGCACCCCGATGTTCGGGTGCTCGGGTGCTCTGGCCGAAGACTAGGTGGTGCTCGAGTGCTCGGCCGAGCACCCGAGTATAATGGAAGTCAATGGGAGAAGACCGGGCACCCCCTGCTCTGCAGAGGGGAGGGTGTCTGGTCCATAGGGAAACGTCAGAAAATGGTGGGAACACCACAGAAATACTTAGGGAACAGAATGGGGAGGATGTCTGGATGCATCTTGGACACCGAAGTCGCTGCTATTAAAGATGATGTCCGACTATTACGTCACTTTTACGGAATGACAAAAATACCCCCCCAAAACCCAAGATAACATCAATTTTACAGGAAATATTGTTAGGAAACATAGATTTACTTGTACGTTAAGCGCAAGTGCTGCCAAAAATTACACGGATGAGGCACTCCCATGCAACCGGTATATCATATAAAGGAGGGCCTCATTCACATTGTGGTATAATTGTAGGACTCCGACACTCATAAAGCCTATGCAGTAAGTGAATGCCAAAAATTACAAGGAACAGGCACTCCAATACACCCTTTATTACACATAAAGGAGGGCATCAGAGACACCTGTGAAAAATTATCATTGATGGCCTGCTGCTGACACTCCGAAACAATAGGGGTGACAGGCTGCTGCTAAGCAGACCATCCAAAAAATTAAGGGGGACACGTTGCTTCCGAGCAGACCGTAAAAAAAAATTTAAGGGTGACACGCTGCTGCCGAGCTGACCAGAAAAAAAATTTAAGGGTGACACGCTGATGCCGATCTGACCGTCCAAAAGATTTAATGGTGACCCGCAGATGCCGAGCTGACCGTCCAAAAAATGTTATTCTTAATGTGACATTCTGCTGAAGAGCAGACCGTAAAAAAGAATTTAAGTAATCCATAGAATGTATCAAGGTAATAAAACGTACTCCATATATGTCCTACAGATACAGGACACAAATCAGATGTGGGTCCACATGATGAGCGACTCAGATGTATGCCAGATAGGAAAAAATTTCTGTATTGATACAGTAATCCCGTACATTTATGCTGCACCTTAAACAAATTTAACTCCCCCAAGAAAATATTAAAATTTCAACCATGTGAAAAAGGGAATACCCAAACTGACTCTCAGGCAGTGACATGATGCACTGAAGGCTCCAGCTTTGCCTGGACTGTGACAAAATTGAGGTATTGTTGCAGTAATCCAAGAAAGCTTGGAGTTCGATCTTGAGATCGAGCTGGCGGTCTGCAGGGAGGTGAGCTACCACCTGTCAGAGCCCCTGCCTCTCGGCGCCTCCCCGATACTCTTCGCTGAGTGTCCCGGGGGCCGGAATAGGTAACTTAAAAAATTCGAGTGTTCAAACCAGGCCGGGTCGCCTCAATACTTGAGCTATGAATAATGGAATAGGACTCCAAGCTGCTGCCGAGTTGACTGTCCAAAAAATTTAAGGGTGACCCGCAGATTCATGCACTTTGCAGTTAAAACTTACTGTAGTCTTACTTTTGCAGCTTTATATTTTTCCCACAAAAATCTTCTTTATAAATCGTACTGATATGCAGAAAGCTGTAGAAATATACGAAGATAAGACTGTTTTATATATTTATCCGTGTTGGATATATACAACCTCAGCACTACAGATGTTCATGTTAATTAGTTTTTTTTTAATCAATTTTTTGGTCCTATTTTTTTGGTTATTTAAAAAAAATAATTATTTACTTTTGCTATAATAATATCAAAATCTGTATGTTTTCGCAAAGTATTTATAAACCAAAATATTAATGTATATCTCAGTTTAAATGTCTATTTTTGTTCTTTTACACTTTGTAAACGATTATGTGCACAACAGGCTATGACACATATTGTAGCTTGCCGACAAGATAATAATGTAATATAATTAATGTCACAAATCAATACTTGTAGATTGATCAGTATTAATGGAATATGTAGTTTTATTGTTCCTATTTTCTAAAGGTGTTATTGGTCAGGACGTAGTAGAGGGTGTGGTCTTGTAAATAAAGGTGTATAGGGCTAGGCGAGGACCCTTTCTTGATACTTTCTGTTTTTGTATGGAAAATGTACAGTAAATGTAATAGGTTACTTTATTGAGCTGTTGGAAAGAGTCTTTGTTAACAATTTTATAAAGTGTGCTCCAGTCAAAAAAAAAAAAATGGGGGCAATTACAATTTATTGTGAGCAGCGAGCTTTTTAGTAGACACAGAAGTGGGATGGTTACGCTGATAATGGCATTATCGCCGCTCACCATCTGTGTAGATTCATCAAAGTTGCGTAACACCTCACAGAGGTCAGACATCAATGCCTACTTGTCGCTTGTGAAGAATGTAACAACGGAAGTCAGCTACATAGACTTTTTAACCGCTGTAATAAGCTGTGCACCTAGCGTTACTGACAGGGCACACTTGTGTTTTTTTTGCCACCCAAAAAAAAAAAAAAAAGCAGACGTATTTCACAATGGACTTTGGTCTTTTTGGAACAGAAACAATCTTTCTACCTACCCAAATCCTATCCCTATAGTTTATTTCCCTCCTTGGGCAAATTTAACTTCAGCAGCAAATGATGAACTGTGGCCTAAATTAACGGTATTAAAGGTAACAACGGATGTCAGCTACATAGACTTTTGAACGATTGTAATACACTGTGCACCTAGCGTTACTGACAGGGCACACTTGGGTTTTTTTTGTCACCCAAAAAAAAAAATGCAGAAGGATTTAACAATGGACTTTTGAACAATAATACTAACCCTGCATATAGAAATCCTATCCCTACACAAGTCCCTCCTTACGCAAATGTTATACAGCAAGAAGCAAAAGAGGTACTGCGGGCTTAACAGAAGAAATTATAGCAAAGTATGTCAGGTATATAGTATACAGAGAGTATCCTACAGCATGCAGCAGCACATGTGGCATTAATGGTAGGCTACCTAGTGCTATTTTCACCACCTTTAAACACCCCAAAAATAATAAAATATTGCTTTGTGCCAGATATAATAGCCCTTAAAAGGGCTTTTGGGTCTTTTCTGAGCGATTTCTATCCCTGCCTAGTGTGCTTCTCTCCCTACAGTGTATGTCCCTTCTTGCTGCAGCAGCACTTGTGGCGTTAATGGCAGGCCACCTAGCGCTATTTTCAACACCTTAAAAGTCCTCAAATATTAAAAAAATAAAAGTTTGTGCCAGATATAATAGCCCTTAAAAGGGCTTTTGGGTCTTTTATGAGCGTTTTCTATCCCTGCCTAGCGTGCTTCTCTCCCTACACTCTCTGTCCCTCCTTGCTGCAGCTGTCCCTGGCTCGGTATGAGCTGGTCACATGTCACCGGGTGCTTTATAGCACCCGATGATGCGTTCCCGGCCATCCAATCAGTGTAATGCCAGTAGCCAACATTACAGTGAATGCCAGCACCTTCCCACACGCTAATTGGCTAATTAGCGTGCGGGGAGGGGACTCGAGCATGGCGCTCCAGCACATGCGGTATTCGGCTGAATACCGCGTGTCCCGAGCACCGCCACGTTCGGCCAAATGGTGTATTCGGCCAAACATGTTCGCTCAACACTAATCATGAACTGAGTAACTCTATATGATGGATTCCGAACAAATCTAGAGTTATTACAGAATTTGTACCATTCTTCCATGGTCAACTCTCCTACATCCCTTTCCCATTTACCCTTACTATCATTTTGCGATCCTGCATACATTAATTCATTCAATCTAGTATATAATATTGATATCAATTTATTCTTACCACTCCACCCTGTAACAAAATTAATTATTTTGTGGTTCTCAGCAATGAGAAGTGCCTTATTTTGAATACCCTTAGCTAGTGCCTGCAATTGTGAATACTTCAATACCTCAATAATTTTACAACTAATCTGCGGACATAATTCATCCTTTGATTTCAACTTACCATCCCAAAAGAATTGTAAAATATGCCACATCCCCTTTTTAATCCAGTATTTAGCAACATCTGGACCTATTTTAAATCCCAAATTACCATTAAACCATAATGGAGTAACAGAAAGTGAACCTACAACTCCTAACATTCTTTTTAATTTCTTCTAAGCCATAATTACCATTCTCACAATAGGCACAGATCCCATCCAGCTCCTATCCAATTGCGATGACTCCAATACTGTAAATATATTCGGTAGATGTCCCTCACTTATGTCTGACAGAATCCCCAAAAATTCAAACTGTTCAAATTTCATTAATCGTGCAAGTACAGATGCCAAATAATACATTTTTACATTAGGGACCTCCAACCCACCTCTATCAAATGGGAGAGTTAAATATGATAGTTTCCTTCTTACTCTACCCCCAGCCCAGATTAATTGATTAAAGATTCCCTCTATGGCCTTAAATATCACATTCCCCATGTGCACGGTAGAGACGGTGGCCTCAAGCGTGGTTTTAATATCTGGCGCTAACAGTTTAGCCACCTCCACTGCCATCGTTTTGCAGGAGATTGTTAGAACCTGATCAGGAGAGTGGTGGTTTACCTCCTCCTCCGACGCGCAATTTATTTCCTCTGTCTGTTTTGGAGGTTGTGAGGAGGATCTGGTGAGTCTGTGTGTTCTATCAAGCGCGGTCGCCATCTTGCTCTGTGCTTGTTTGTTTTCTCTTGGCGGGAGCACGAGATGCGATGCTGGGGAGCCGCCTTCCAGTAAAAACGTATCCATACGTTACCCCCTAAGTTTGTGGGGTGCTTTTAAGTGGGGTATTCCTCCCCGATACACGGTCTTTCCCTGTTTCACGGGCCGTGGGGTCGGAGCTCTTTCTTCTGCCTCCTTACATGTGCGCGCCGGAACTGGAAGTCTCCTTGAATTTTATGGAGGCTGTTATGGCACATAACAGGTAGTATTTAGTGTTAGGTTTCCATCTTACAGAGATCGCCTTGATGTTTGGCAGATGGGCCCAAATAATTTTGTACAAAATATATTTGCCAAGAATCTCAAATTTACTAAATAAGAGTAGCATTAGCACCAGAATACTTTCTATTACTATGGCATTTTTGTACTTTGTTTGCAGAGTGCTGTTGCATTGTATTTTTTTCCTTAGTACCGTCAGTCAGTATGGCACACAGATGACACAGTTAGGGGGCCAAAACTGACCAAACTTAAGTGTGAACTCAGCCTTACAGGTCAATGTTAGCATCAGGTATAAAGAAACGTGCAGTGGCCCAAGATTCTACTATAGATTGAAAGAGTGCATTCCTTTTACATTGTTGTCAGCTGATTCCACATACATTCCTACAGAACCTGTTCTGTTACATGCTGAGACAAGTAGTGTGGAGAGAGTGTCAGCTGACAGAGTGGAGAGAGTGTCAGCAGTAAGTTTGTGTTAATGTCACTGTTTATTATGACCTTCTTCTCATCCGTCATAAGAACAGCCCCCATAAAACGGATCCTGTCTTTTGAGCATCCTCCTTCACATGGTCAGCATTTGGACAGTAATCCATCAGTATTGTTAAGGCTAAAAAAAAAAAAAGAGATGACACGTGAATGAAAAATGTGCATGTCTTCTGTGTTTTGTATCCACTCCTGCTTTTGACTTCCAAATCATGATCCAATCCTGATGCACAATAGGGACCATGTGATACAGGCCTTATGGCTGCTCCAAAGACAGGATCTGTTGTGTTTCTCATTTTTCTCTACTTCTGAAAGATTAGAAGGGGAAAATAAATGATGATGTCAACATGGCAAAACAGGAACAATAGCGTCCCCGTCATAGAGTGGTGAGGTGGCAACAGCATGAGGAGTCAACACAGTGGCCCAGTCACAGAGTGGTGAGTTGGGGGGCAAAAGTAGTGGCAGTAACAGCACAAGATTGTGGGTAGCAGTAGGAACACATGGCACCAGGTGTGTGGCATCATCCGAATAGTGGGTGAAGCAGGGGGTCTCTTTTGAAAAAGTTTGGGTGTAGCACCCAGAATGATCTAGTCTGATGCATCAGGCACTGGCGTGTGGAAATTCTGGCTTATCCACGCCTGATTCATCTTCACAAAGGTCAGTCTCCCCACATTTTCGGTGGAAAGGCAAGTTCTCCCTGGGGTAACTATGCCCCCAGCTGCACTAAACACCAGCTCTGATGCCACATTACTGGCTGGGCAGGAAAGCTTGTGGCAAATTCAGCCAGGTGCGGCCACAAATTAAGTTTGGCTACCCAGTAGTCCACGGAATCTTCCATGTGGGATGGCAGGGTTCAGTCCAAGTATGTCATCACCTGCTGGTTCAGGTTCTGCTTCATGTCTTGCTGCTGCTGCTGGTGGGTGGTTTCTTCACTAGGTGGCTGAAGAAAAGTGCTCATCAGAGACTCTAGACTTAAATTGTTGCTGATGGAACTGGTACTGCTTCTGCCCCCCACCCACCCACCCCAGCAGCACCCCCTGAACTTCGTGAGGACGGATGATGGCGCACATAGGCAGTGGCCAAATGACTACATAGGATGTCTCAATAGTAGTTCAGTTTATCCTTCCTCTCAAAGCGTGTACAGTAAAAAAGACCCCTCATTTTGGACTGGTAGTGAGGGTCTAACATGGTGGAGAGCAAGTAGTCATCCCTCTACCGAATTATGACAATTTGACTGTCACTACGCAAGCAACCGAGCATACAACCTTGTTTTTTTCTGTTTATGTGTTAGTGATGGCTTTCTTTTAGCTTTTCTGTATGTAAATCACATTTCCTTTAGGCGGTTTCTTACAGTTCGGTCACAGACGTTGACTCCAGTTTCCTCCCTTTTGTTCCTCTTTTTTTTTTATTGTACTGCGCCCGCCCGATCAGCTGCAGGGGCAACACAAAAAAAAGATTTTATTCTGTTCACAAATAAATCTAATGTGTAAAACTTTCCAAAAATAAAAATGTTAGACATATTGGGTATTGCCCCGTTCCTAACAACCTGCTCTATAAAAATATTACATGAGATGGCCCCCCAGGTGAATGCTGTAAAAAAATTTTTTTTTTAAAACTATGCCAAAACAGCCATTTTTTTCCCTCTTGCCTCACAAAAAGTTTAATAGCAGGCAATCAAAAAGGCGTATTTAACCCAAAATGGTACCAATCAAACCGTCATCTTGTCCCGCAAAAATGATACCCTACCTGAGACAATCGCCCGAAAAATAAAAAAAAATATGGTTCTCAGAAAATAGCAACACAAAAATAAGATTTTAATCTGTTCAAAAATAAATCTAATGTGTAAAATTTTCCAAAAATAAAAATGTTAGACATATTGGGTATCTCCGCGTCCCTAACAACCTGCTCTATAAAATATTACATGAGATGACCCCCAGGTGAATGCTGTAAGAATTTTTTTTTAAAAACTATGCCAAAACAGCCATTTTTTTCCCTCTTGCCTCACAAAAAGTGTAATAGCAGGCGATAAAAAAGGCGTATTTAACCCAAAATGGTACTAATCAAACCGCCATTTTGTCCTGCAAAAAATGAGACCCTACCTGAGACAATCGCCCGAAAATTAAAAAAAATATGTCTCTCAGAAAATAGCAACACAAAAAAGATTTTATTCTGTTCAAAAATAAATCTAATATGTAAAATTTAATAATAATGGTAGACATATTGGGTATCACCGCATCCGTAACAACCTGCTCTATAAAAATATTACATGATTTGCCCCCTCAGGTGATTGCTGTAAACATTCTTTTTTTTAAACTATTCCAAAACAGCTATTTTTTTTTCACCTTGACTCACAAAAAGTGTAATACCAAGCGATCAAAAAGTCTTATGTACCCCAAAATGTTACCAATGAAAACGTCACCTCATCCCGCAAAAAATGAGCCCCCATATAAGACAATAACTCAAAAAAATAAAAATCAATGGCTCCTGCAAACCAATCCATCAAAATCTGTTCTGCAAAATCCATATGGCGCTCCTTCTGTTCTGAGTCCTGCCATGTGCCCCCACAGCAGTTTACCACCACATATGGGGTGTTGCCGTATTCAGGAGAAAATGGGAAACAAATTATGGGGTGCTTTTCTCCTGTTACCCCTTATGAAAATGAAAAATTTGGGGCTAAAGCAACATTTTATTGGAAGAAATGAAACTTTTCATTTTCACAGCCAAGTGTTTCCAAATTCCGTAAAACGCTTAGGGGGTCAAAGTGGTCAGTACCCCCCTTAATATATTCTTTGAAGGGTGTAGTTTCCAAAATGGGGTCACTTTTTGAGGGTTTCCACTGTAGGGGTATGTCAGGGTCTCTCAATTACAAAATGGTGCCTAAAAACCATTCTAGCAAAATCTGCCTCCAAAATCCGTATGGCACTCCTTTCCTTCTGACCGCTGCCACAAACCCATAGAGACGTTTAGCACCACATATGGGGTATTTCTGTAAACTGCAGAATCAGAGTAATGTATATTGAGGTTTAGTTTGCTATTAACCCTTGCTGTGTTGCAAGAAAAAAATTATTAACATGAATAATCTACCAAAAAAGTGAAATTTAAATACTATTTATTTTGAAAGTAGAGAAATTGAAATTTGGAAATTTGGAAATTTTTCCAAATTTTTGGAAAATTTGGTATTTTTTTTATAAATAAAAATGAAATATTTTGCCACAAATTTACTACTGTCGTGAATATGTGACAAGAAAACAATCTCAGAATGGCTTGGATAAGTAAAAGCGTTCCAAAGTTATTACCACATAAAGTGACACATGTCAGATTTGCAAAAAATGGCCTGGGCACAAAGGTGAAAACAGGCCCGGGGTTGAAGGGGTTAAGTTTTCTGTCTTGACGCTTTGATGTCTTCCTTGGTCTAACAGTATGCTTGCCTTTAACCACCTTCCCATGTTGTTTGTACTTGGTCCAGGTTTTAGACACAGCTGACTGTGAGCAACCAACATCTTGTGCAACACTGCGTGATGATTTACCCTCTTTAAGGAGTTTGATAATCCTCTCCTTTTTTTCAATTGACATCTCTGGTGTTGGAGCTATGATTCATGTCAGTCCACTTGTTGCAACAGCTCTCCAAGGTGTGATCACTCCTTTTTACCTGGATACTAACGAGCAGATTTAATCTGATGCAGGTGTTATTGTTTGTGATGAAAATTTGCAGGGTGATTCCATATTTTTTTCCGAACTGGATGGACAGATGTCTTTTTTCGGCCTTATAAACTATGTTACTATGTTAATTGAGTGATTCCATAATTTATTCCCTGTGCTTGTGATTGTCCTTCTCCTCCAGTTCAGCCCACAAAGGCTTTAGAAGGTCGTGATATGTAGGTGTCACATCTCCTGTCCCCTGGCCAGACAGATTTAACAGCATTTGTTCCAGGATATGAAGAAGTGGAATGACGTTGTTCAGCCCGTAGTCCTGGCGACTAACAATTAAAGTGGCCTCCTCAAAGGTCTTGAGCAAACAGCAGGTGTCACGCATGACCTGCCACTGGCTAACATCAAAGTTACACAAGGGAGTGCTCCTTTCCTGAGGCCTACATTATCAAGAAATCTTTTATGGCCTTCATCTGCTCATGTGGAGGGTAGATTTCCAATGGGTGGAGACGTCGCATATGAGGCCATGGGGAATGCCATTCTGCCTTTGCAGCTCAAGAAGGGTGTGCTTTGCAGTGTAACAATGGCTGAAGTGCATGCACAGTTTCCTGGTCAGACGCATGGCTCAACTCTCCTTGACATTTCAGTTACCCTTCCTGTAAACTTGTATAAACCTGTTAACACTGTTTTTGTCATTTGTCGTTTGCGCCCCTGGTGTATCGGCACAATACTGTTAATCTCATCTTCCGGCCTTTATATTTTGTTTAATAAAGCCGGTATCTGTTTCAGCCTCCTTGACTGCTGTACTGTATTTGAGCCCTGCCGTCTCTTCCTCCCCTGACCGTTACATACAGTGCCTTGCGAAAGTATTCGGCCCCCTGGAACTTTTCAAACTTTTGCCACATTTCAGGCTTCAAACAAAAAGATATAACATTTTAAATTTTTTGTGAAGAATCACCAACAAGTGGGTCACAATTGTGAAGTGGAACAAAATTATTGGATCATTTAAACTTTTTTGTAATAATAAAACTGAAAAGTGGGGCGTGCAAAATTATTTGGCCCCCTTGCTGCATTAATACTTTGTTGCGCCACCTTTTGCTGCGATTACAGCTGCAAGTCGCTTGGGGTATGTCTCTATCAGTTTTGCACATCTAGAGACTGAAATTCTTGCCCATTCTTCCTTGCAAAACAGCTCGAGCTCTTTGAGGTTGGATGGAGAGCGTTTGTGAACAGCAGTTTTCAGCTCTTTCCACATATTCTCAATTGGATTCAGGTCTGGACTTTGACTTGGCCATTCTAAGACCTGGATACATTTATTTTTGAACCATTCCATTGTAGATTTTGCTTTATGCTTGGGATCATTGTCTTGTTGGAAGATAAATCTCCGTCCTAGTCTCAGGTCTTTTGCAGACTTCAATAGGTTTTCATCCAGAATGGTCCTGTATTTGGCTCCATCCATCTTCCAATCAATTTTAATCATCTTGCTTGTCCCTGCTGATGAAAAAGCAGGCCCAAACCATGATGCTGCCACCACCATGTTTGACAGTGGGGATGGTGTGTTCAGGGTGATGAGCTGTGTTGCTTTTACGCCAAACATATCGTTTTGCATTGTTTCCAAAAATTTCGATTTTGGTTTCATCTGACCAGAGCACCTTCTTCCACATGTTTGGTGTGTCTCTCAGGTGGCTTGTGGTAAACTGTAAACAAGACTTTTTATGG
>ONZH01003864.1:0-68751 GCA_900303285.1 Rhinella marina
GCACTGCTGGTAGCCCGATCCGCAGCTGAAACACTTTTAAGAGACGGTCCTGGCGCTTGCTGGTCTTTCTTGGGCGCCCTGGAGCCTTTTTGGCAACAATGGAACCTCTCTCCTTGAAGTTCTTGATGATGCGATAGATTGTTGACTGAGGTGCAATCTTTCTAGCTGCGATACTCTTCCCTGTTAGGCCATTTTTGTGCAGTGCAATGATGACTGCACGTGTTTCTTTAGAGATAACCATGGTTAACAGAAGAGAAACAATGATGCCAAGCACAAGCCTCCTTTTAAAGTGTCCAGTGGTGTCATTCTTACTTAATCATGACAGATTGATCCCCAGCCCTGTCCTCATCAACACCCACACCTGTGTTAATGGAGCAATCACTGAAACGATGTTAGCTGGTCCTTTTAAGGCAGGGCTGCAATGATGTTGAAATGTGTTTTGGGGGATAAAGTTCATTTTCTAGGCAAATATTGACTTTGCAAGTAATTGCTGTTAAGCTGATCACTCTTTATAACATTCTAGAGTATATGCAAATTGCCATTATAAAAACACAGTGCGTGCAGATGCACTCACACCTGCCTGCTGCCATTCCTGAGCAAGCTCTGCACTGCTGGTAGCCCGATCCCGCAGCTGAAACACTTTTAAGAGACTGTCCTGGCGCTTGCTGGTCTTTCTTGGGCGCCCTGATAAAAACTGAAGCAGTAGACTTTGTAAAAATTAATATTTGTATCATTCTCAAAACTTTTGGCCATGACTGTACTATAGAGGGCAGTATACTGTATATATATATATACACACACAAGAGGACAGTATAAAATATATATATATTATAGAGGGCAGTATACTGAATATATATACCACATAATATATATTACTGCATACATTTATACTACAGAGGGCTCTTCGGTGAATAACTTTAACCTTCGATTTTAACATTTTAAAAACATTTTAAAATAACAATCCAAAGTCAGCTTTCGTATCGAGGCACCAGCTGATACCATAGCCGACTTTGGATTGCAGTTTTAAAATGTTTTTAAAGTTATAGAATCGAAGGCCAAAGTTCTTCACCGAAGTCTCGTGCAACGAATTTTGCCTCTGCGAAGCCCATACTTTTTAATGTTGTTTGGAAACAGGTCTCTGTACAGCATTAAAGCGAAGTTGGGAAAGAATCGACTTCAGATCTTGGATCCGAATAGCGATTCGCTCACCTCTAGTAATAATTTTTTCCCCACTATAACGCAGAAAATTCCTGGGGTATTTTCAGGATAACAGGCTGGACTGGACGGACGGCGGGCTTTTTTCAGTCTTACACGCTGTTACTATATTATTATGTAACCAGCAATTAGCAATCAGGCGGACAATACAGACAAATTTGGGTAGAAATAGGGGAGTGTGGTTTTCATGGCGTGGAATTACCATGTTATTGGCCACCTATGGTTTCTTCATGCTTTCAATTTTGTGCCATTTATTAACATATCACAAAATATTAACATATTTTCACATATCATGTGCCCCCCCACAGTATAACACCCCCTTATGTGCCCCCACACAGTATAACACCCCCTTATGTGCCCCCACACAGTATAACACCCCCTTATGTGCCCCCCCACAGTATAACACCCCCTTATGTGCCCCCCACAGTATAACACCCCCTTATGTGCCCCCCCACAGTATAACACCCCCTTATGTGCCCCCCACAGTATAACACCCCCTTATGTGCCCCCCACAGTATAACACCCCCTTATGTGCCCCCCACAGTATAACACCCCCTTATGTGCCCCCCCACAGTATAACACCCCCTTATGTGCCCCCCACAGTATAATGCTCTCTGATGTGCCCTACACAGTATAATGCCTGATTACATGCCCCAGACAGTATATTTCCTCCTTAAAGGGGTATTCCCATCTCACCAATGTAGTTTGTATAGTTAGATATAGCCATACCAATATTATTACTAATAGAATGTATTTATATAAAATGTACCGTTTAGAAGATTTTCCTATTTGTATTTCCATTGTCCCACACACATCAGTCAGGCCGTTGCCCCTGGTTACGACCACCGTGGCCATGTAGTAGTGGTGGCCGGTTTGCTCCTGTTCAAACCCGCTCTGAGGTAACTGCTGTATTGTGAATGTACATTGCATGATCATGCGGAGACACATCTTAGGGTTGTAGTATTTTTGTCTGCGCTTCCAAAACGAAGAGAAATGGATCCTGTTCCAAGATCAATTCATCTCTATGGAGCAGGATCCGTTTATAAAGTCTGCATTTTGGACGGATCCTGACCGTTGTGTTTTGGACTTTCTATTAGTAATAATATTGGTATGGCTATATCTAACTATACAAACTACATTTGTGAGATGGGAATACCCCTTTAAGTGCTCTAAATAGTTTAATGCCCCCTTGCATGCTCCCAAACAGTCTAATGCCGTCTTATGTCCCCACCCCCCACATAGTATAATGCCCCCTTATATGCCCTTCAGAGTATAATGCCTTCTTATGTTCCCTACACAGTATAAAGCCCCCTTTTATGCCTTCACAATATAATGCCATCTTATTTGCCCCTACACAATCTAATGCCTGGTTTTGTGCTTCTACACAGTATAACACCCTTTTATGTGCCCCCACATAGTATAATGCCCTCTCACGTGCCCTCACACAGGTCCACGTGTGAGTATAATGTCAATAACCTGGTCCACGCTCTCACGACTAAGGAAGCAGATCTGTTCCTGTCTGTCTGGTGTTTAGGCCCACCGGTCACATGGTGAATGCTAATGGCTTTCTGCTTTACCATTGTAGTAGCTGTATCCGGGTCCTGAGAAGGTTGATTCTGCTAAAATAGGCGCTACAGATATCGGATTCCAGTAGTTTGCAGGCTGGGTGGCACAAACCGTCTCTACATTGATGGCACATGCTGGTTGGGTGGCCATAATGGGCCCATACTGCCCTATCAGCGCTCACTACCCTTGTCACACACACAGTTACATTAAATTAACAGGCCTGATGTAGTATCATGCAGACATGGGGTCCATTTAATTTACAGGTCCCATTTAGGACCTTTCCATTAGGGCCACACTAGGAATCCATGAAGTGAAGTGATAGGCAGCATACTGTGGATCAGGATAATGTCCCTGCGCCTCAGCATTGGGCATTGACACTGCCGTGACACTGCCAGATATTTAGGGCACACCAAGTCCACTCTGTGGAGCGTTCCCCCACAGGATCAGAAGATCAGGCATACAAAAAGAGTTAGATGGAGACAGAACGTCCTTTAGTGAGGCTTTTATTCCTGATGCTACGTTTCGACCCAAGAGTCCTTTTTCATGCTTGAAACGTAGCATCTGGAATAAAAGCCTCACTAAAGGACTTGCTGACTCCATCTAACTCTTTTTGTACTGCTAGATATTTGCCATGCACTCAAGGATCTGTGGTGACTCCTGCTGTTTTAAAGACCAACATTCTGTTAAACAGTTTAATAGCCTGCGGCCACCACTAGGGGGAGCCTGGGAGTTGACTGCATGCTGTGTATGGCCATTATACAGCATGCTCGTAATGCAGAGAGTATGGGGAATACATGTGTTTACTAAAATTAACATGTCAGGAGAGGTTACAGCTCCTCTTTTGGGCTTTTTGGGTTAGGGTCTCTACTTCTTACAGAAGCAGGGACAGCTGTCAGAAAGCAGGACATACCTACCCCGTACCAGGACCGCGGGACAGCCATTTCAATCCGTGACTGTTCCACCGGATCCGGGACGGTTGGGAGGTATGTATTACAGTTGAGTAGGCCTTGACAATAAAATCTTTTAATCCTCCTGGGTGGGCCCCTTCTGAGTTTGGGCCCCATAGCAGCCGCCTTCCCTGCTTCTACTATAACTACGCCGCTGAGCGCCACTCACCTCCACTGCTAACTAACTAGCAGGCAGGTTTGTTGGCTCTCCATCTGCAGCATCTCTACAGTTGTCTGTGTGCTTCTGCCCAAACGGTCCGATTGAGCTTCTCTATTGCACCTAGGAAGCGTCACGAATGACCTGTACGTTGACCTTTGATTCGGATTGGGGCATAATTCTCATCATGGTAGTACGGTAACATGGTGTATAATTGCCGCACCCATGGACAGTCTGTCACAGCATGTATGCTTTTCTCATGAGAGGGACAAGGGCCTTTCCCAACCCAACATATTGCGGGTTTCCTGTCATGCCAAGGATGTCCACATACAGTAGTAAATAGTAATCTTTATAACTGGTGTCGATACTTGACACATGGCTGACGCACCGTGTTCCTATTACTTACTAATCCAACTAATAAAACTGCAGATAACGCAAACCCCGTACAATGAAAAATGTACTGCCTCCCACAGAGATAACATCCCCGGCATATTGTGACTCTGTTTGCAGAGAGTTTTAGAAAACTTTAAAACTCTGCAGATAATTTAATGGCGAGTTCAAACACGGACAACAATTAAGAGTCGGAGCGGCGCCCCCGTCTTCTCCGCGCTAAACAAAACTTTTAACTTATTTGCAATTTGTCTTAATAGTCGGCAGGAATAAGACTCCTGCTGTGTCTTCTCATCCTCCTCGGAGACGTGACAGCCGCACTCTGCTCCATGACGGGTTCTCAGGAGCTCATCATACAAATTGGTTTATAGTGAGCCGAGCGTCCTGGAACATTTCTAATCTCCATAAGTGGTTTATCGAGAAAAGCAGGAAAACGGTGGTCACCTCACTGATACAGAAGAGTCTGATATCCATTGAATAAACTTACAGGATCCTCATGATCTATGCTGCCTAATTATACTATTATAGTAGTTATATTCTTGTACATAGGAGCAGTATTATAGTAGTTATATTCTTGTACATAGGAGCAGTATTATAGTAGTTATAGTCTTGTACATAGGAGCAGTATTATAGTAGTTATATTATTGTACATAGGAGCAGTATTATAGTAGTTATATTCTTATACATAGGAGGCAGTATTATAGTAGTTATATTCTTGTACATAGGAGCAGTATTATAGTAGTTATATTCTTGTACATAGGAGCAGTATTATAGTAGTTATATTCTTGTACATAGGAGCAGTATTATAGTAGTTATATTCTTGTACATAGGAGGCAGTATTATAGTAGTTATATTCTTGCACATAGGAGGCAGTATTATAGTAGTTATATTCTTGTACATAGGAGCAGTATTATAGTAGTTATATTCTTGCACATAGGAGGCAGTATTATAGTAGTTATATTCTTGTACATAGGAGCAGTATTATAGTAGTTATATTCTTGTACATAGGAGCAGTATTATAGTAGTTATATTCTTGTACATAGGGGCAGTATTATAGTGGTTATATTCTTGTATCTAGGGGTCAGTATTATAGTAGTTATATTCTTGTATCTAGGGGTCAGTATTATAGTAGTTATATTCTTGTATCTAGGGGTCAGTATTATAGTAGTTATATTCTTGTATCTAGGGGTCAGTATTATAGTAGTTATATTCTTGTACATAGGAGGCAGTATTATAGTAGTTATATTCTTGCACATAGGAGGCAGTATTATAGTAGTTATATTCTTGTACATAGGAGCAGTATTATAGTAGTTATATTCTTGTACATAGGAGCAGTATTATAGTAGTTATATTCTTGTACATAGGGGCAGTATTATAGTGGTTATATTCTTGTACATAGGAGCAGTATTATAGTAGTTATATTCTTGTACATAGGAGGCAGTATTATAGTAATTATATTTTTGTACATAGCAGCGGTATTATAATAATTATATTATTTTACATTGGAACAGTATTATAGTAGTTGTATTCTTGTACATAGGAGCAGTATTGTAGTTATATTCTTGTACGTAGGAGCAGTATTATAGTAGTTATATTCTTGAACATAGGAGCAGTATTATAGTAGTTATATTCTTGTACGTAGGAGCAGTATTATAGTAGTAATATTCTTGCACATAGGAGCAGTATTGTAGTTATATTCTTGTACGTAGGAGCAGTATTATAGTAGTTATATTCTTGAACATAGGAGCAGGATTATAGTAGTTATATTCTTGTACATAGTAGCAGTATTATAGTAGTTATATTCTTGCACATAGGAGCAGTATTATAGTTATATTCTTGTACGTAGGAGCAGTATTATAGTAGTTATATTCTTGTACATAGGAGCAGGATTATAGTAGTTATATTCTTGTACATAGGAGCAGTATTATAGTAGTTATATTCTTGTACATAGGAGCAGTATTATAGTAGTTATATTCTTGTACATAGGAGCAGGATTATAGTAGTTATATACTTGTACATAGGAGCAGTATTCTAGTAGTTATATTCTTGTACATAGGAGCAGTATTATAGTTATATTCTTGTACATAGGAGCAGTATTATAGTAGTTATATTCCTGTACATAGGAGCAGTATTATAGTAGTTATATTCTTGTACATAGGAGCAGTTTTATAGTAGTTATAATCTTGTAGATAGGAGCAGTATTATAGTAGTTATATTCTTGTACATAGGAGCAGTAATATAGTAGTTATATTCTTGTACATAGAAGCAGTATTATAGTAGTTATATTCTTGTACATGGGAGCAGTATTATGGTAGTTATATTCTTGTACATGGGAGCAGTATTATGGTAGTTATATTCTTGTACATAGGAGCAGTATTATAGTAGTTATATTCTTGCACATAGGAGCAGTATTATAGTAGTTATATTCTTGTACATAGGAGCAGTATTATAGTAATTTTATTCTTGTACATAGGAGCAGTATTATAGTAATTTTATTCTTGTACATAGGAGCAGTATTATAGTAGTTATATTCTTGAACATAGGAGCAGGATTATAGTAGTTATATACTTGTACATAGGAGCAGTATTGTAGTAGTTATATTCTTGTACATAGGAGCAGTATTATAGTAGTTATATTCCTGTACATAGGAGCAGTATTATAGTAGTTATATTCCTGTACATAGGAGCAGTATTATAGTAGTTATATTCTTGTACATAGATGGCAGTATTATAGTAGTTATGTACTTGTACATGGGAGCAGTATTATAGTATTTATATTCTTGTACATAGGAGGCAGTATTATAGTAGTTATATTCTTGTACATAGGAGCAGTATTATAGTAGTTATATTCTTGTACATAGGAGCAGTATTATAGTAGTTATATTCTTGTACATAGATGGCAGTATTATAGTAGTTATGTACTTGTACATGGGAGCAGTATTATAGTAGTTATATTCTTGTACATAGGAGCAGTATTACAGTAGTTATATTCTTGTACATAGGAGCAGTATTATAGTATTTATATTCCTGTACATAGGAGCAGTATTATAGTAGTTATATTCTTGTACATAGGAGCAGTATTATAGTATTTATATTCCTGTACATAGGAGCAGTATTATAGTAGTTATATTCCTGTACATAGGAGAAGTATTATAGTAGTTATATTCTTGTACATAGGAGCAGTATTATAGTAGTTATATTCTTGTACATTGGAGCAGTATTATAGTTATATTCTTGTACATAGGAGCAGTATTATAGTAGTTATGTTCTTGTACATAGGAGCAGTATTATAGTAGTTATATTCTTGTACATAGGAGGTAGTATTATAGTAGTTATATTCTTGTACATAGGAGCAGTATTATAGTAGTTATATTCTTGTACATAGGAGCAGTATTATAGTAGTTAGTTATAGGAGAGCAGTATTATAGTAGTTATATTCTTGTACATAGGAGTACAGTATTATAGTAGTTATATTCTTGTACATAGGAGGGCAGTATTATAGTAGTTATATTCTTGTACATAGAGCAGTATTATAGTAGTATATTCTTGTACATAGAGGAGTATTATAGTAGTTATATTCTTGTACATAGGAGCAGTAGTTATAGTGTTATATTCTTGTACATAGGAGCAGTCTTACAGTAGTAGTATATTCTTGTACATAGGAGGTAGTATTATATTCTTGTAGTTATATTCTTGTACATAGGAGCAGTATTATAGTAGTTATATTAGTACATGGTACTTGTATAGGAGCAGTATATAGTAGTTATATTCTTGTACATAGGAGTATAGTAGTTAGTATTATGTATTATTCTTGTACATAGAGGCAGTATTATAGTAGTTATATTCTTGTACCATAGGTACATAGGAGCAGTATTATAGTAGTTATATTCTTGTACATAGGAGCAGTATTATAGTAGTTATAATCTTGTACATAGAGCAGTATTATGTAGTATATCTTGTACATAGGAGCAGTATTCTAGTAGTTATATTCTTGTAACATAGGAGCAATATTATAGTTATATTCTTGTCACATAGGAGCAGTATTATAGTAGTTATATTCCTGTACATAGGAGGCAGTATTATAGTAGTTATAATTCTTGTACATAGGAGCAGTATTATAGCAGTTATATTCTTGTACATAAGAGCAGTATTTATAGTAGTTATATTCTTGTACATAGGAGCAGTTATTATAGTAGTTATATTCTTGTACATAGGAGCAGTATTATAGTAGTTATATTCTTGTACATAGGAGGCAGTATTATAGTAGTTATATTCTTGTACATAGGAGGCAGTATTATAGTAGTTATATTCTTGTACATAGGAGCAGTATTATAGTAGTTATATTCTTGTACATAGGAGGCAGTATTATAGTAGTTTATATTCTTGTACATAGGAGCAGTATTATAGTAGTTATATTCTTGTACATAGATGGAAGTATTATAGTAGTTATATTCTTGTACATAGGAGCAGTCTTACAGTAGTTATATTCTTGTACATAGGAGGGTAGTATTATAGTAGTTATATCTTGTACATAGGAGCAGTATTATAGTAGTTATATTCTTGTACATAGGAGCAGTATTATAGTAGTTATATTCTTGTACATAGGAGCAGTATTATAGTAGTATATTCTTGTACATAGAGCAGTATTATAGTTATATTCTTGTACATAGGAGCAGTATAATAATAGGAGCAGTCCTATTATAGTAGTAGTAAGTTAATTCTGTAACATAAAGCAGTATGAGAAGTTATATTCTTGTACATAAGTATTATGTAGTTATATTCTTGTACATAGGTCTCAGATTGTAGTTATATTCTTGTACATAGGAGTATTAAAGTAGTTATATTTGTACATAGGAGCAGTATTAAAGTTAATCTTGTACATTCAGTATTATAGTAGTTATATTCTTTACATAGGAGCAGTATTATAGTAGTTATATTCTAGCTTGTAGAAGCACATGGTCCTTTTCTCTTCTCTAAAATCCTGTGAAAAATGACAATCTGGAATTAAACCTTGCATAATTATGTAATTAACTCAAACAATTCTTCTCCTCTGAACTTTAAACTGCAGCAACATGGGAATCCAGTAATTATTAATACTCAAATGATGTCTCCCCCTGAGACCTCTAAGCACAGCCATGGAGGTGCAGCCAATATATTGCATGTCACAGATACTGCAGACGGCCTGATATTTTACATCTGATGGTTGTGCACTTTGTATAGCTACGGATTTTGCATACTCTTTTTGGTAGCCGAAAAAGTGAAATTACCTCTTGTTTTATTTGTCACGCGCTTGAATTGTAGAATATTTAATTTGCAAATTTTTGTGGACGTGGCAATTTGCATAAAAATTTGCAACTATCTTCTATTTTATGACAGTTTTGATGTAGCAGGTGTGCTTTGGGTCCAACTAAGGTCTTTGGACTTTTGCAAAGATACAGCAAGTTTAAAGGGCATCTGTGAGCAGTTTTAGAACAGGCTGACCTTAAATCTGTTTGCTGGTCAATAACCAAAACAAGCAACAAATAATAATGTGTGGTGACCAAGCAACTCTCGCCAAACAACAGACACCACCCAAAAAGTACTCGTACATTCTTTATTTCATGATGTGACATGCACAGTCAGAAATAATATATATAAATACAGCTCTGTGAATTGAAATATAATAAGCTATGGCTGTCCGAAAATGGTGATGCAAAGAAGGTTTAGATTTTTTCAAAGGTTTTTATTTTTTAAAAGTAGTAAAACAAAAAAAACTATACAAGTTTGGTATTGCCATATTCGTATTGAACTGCAGAATAAGGACAAGATGTCATTTTTAGCGCACAGTGAACTCCATGATGTCAAAATCCCCCAAATCTTTGCAAAATAGTGTTGTTTTTTTTTTCAATTGAACCCCACAAAGATTCCCCCCCCCTTTTCCAATATCAGACATAGTGAACTAAATGATGCCCTTAAAAAATACAACTTGTCCCGCAAAAAAATAAGCCCTCTTATGGTTATATGAATAGAAAATGAAATACAGTTTTTGCTATTGGAACGTGGGCAGGAAAAAATAAAAATGCAAAACCAAAAATGGTCCTGGTACTTAAAGAGGATCTGTCACCACTCCTGACATGCCTGTTTTAATAGCTTCATGCATTCCCCATGTAATAACAATTCTGGAACATCTATTCTTATGTCTCTATGTTGTTCCATTCCTTTATTATTTTTACTAGAAGTTATGAATAATTTGCTAGCAGTCTGCAGTAAGGGTACAGAGGGGAGGTGACCAGTTGGCGGTGTGTCCCTGCACAGACTGAAAATGACAGCACTGATTGGATAGAGTGAGTCTGTGCAGGTACACACCTACAACTGGTTACCTCCCCCCTGCACCCTTACTGCAGACTGCTAGTAATTCATTCATAACTTCTAGTAGAAATAATAAAGGAATGGTGCAGCATAGAGTCATAAGAATAGCTGTTCCAAACTCATTTTGGTATGAATGCCTGCATTGGATCCATTTTTGCAGCTTATCGAAAGGATGACTCCAAAAAATCCCCGCACTCCCAGTATGCTTCACAAGAGAGCTGCGTCACAACCCTGGGAACCTTTGTCTTCGCCTCACCCAAAATTTCCTTATCATAAAAATCTGAAATATAATATAATTCTATGACTTTGACGTTATAAAGTGATGGCAGCGCTGGCTGCGGGGGCATCACCACTTCCTCCCTGTCCTTGTGCTCCAGATTTATAGAGTTCATCTGGAAACATTCCATACGGAATTCGCAGCTCTGCCAATTATACCGTATTCCCAGTAAAGGGTGCGGTAAATAGATACATTATTGTCATGTGCTCATTGCTCCAGGTGTAAAGAGTAAAATCAGCACCCCTCACTATGTGCCCGAGTCCAGCGAAGCGCGTTCATGGGGATAATCAGCAAACCTCACGTGCAGGCTCAGAACGATCCGCCACATTCAGTAAATCTTGCTTTATTAATCCAATATCAAAAGCCTAGACTGTAACGGGTGAATAATGGATATAGCAGTGCGTCCATACAAGTGGAAAGACTGCAGTCAGGATGACGCGTTTTGGATCTAATGCTCATCCTCACCTAGGGGGCGTCTGTACAGTTATATGTTTTGTTGCAGGCCGAACTGATTATAAACTATGTTACTATGTATCATCCATTTAGGTGACTTCCTATGATACATACAGTATACAGTGCACCCTCAGGATACAATATTTCCAGCATACAATGGTCTTTTCTGACCCATCATAAGTTCAAACCAGACTCAACATACAATGTCTCTGACTCAGGTCCAACCAATCCAGGCCACTTCTCTGTTACAATAGCTGGATTAGTTGCTAGTTAGCAGCTTAGGCTACTTTCACACTAGCGTTAGTACGGATCCGGAGGGTGAAGGGACCCGCCGGATCCGTACTGAATAATACAACCTCGTCGATCCGTAATTCCGGATCCAGTTGTATTATCTTTAGCATCTTTTAAACGGATCCGGAATAACCTCTATTGAAAGTCAATGGAGGACGCATCCATTTACAAGTGTGTTCACACCAAACGGATCCGTCCCCATTGACTTGCATTGGGGATCATTCCGGATCCGTTTAGGTGCGGATAACTAGTACGGAGAGCAAACCGCAGCATGTTGCGGTTTTCTCTCCGGTCTGAAGACGGAACGGAATGCATTCAGGAGCATTCCGTTGTCTTCAGTTCAGTTTTGCCCCCATTGACAATGAATGTGGACAAAACTGAAGTGTTTTATTCCGGTATTGAGCCCCTATGACGGAGCTCAATACCGGAATTCCATAATGCTAGTGTGAAAGTAGCCGAAATCCTGAATCCTGACTATTACATGTAAGGACTTGTTTTAACTGTCTTAGGGTCCATTCACACGTCCTGTTTTTCTTTCCTTATCCGATCCGCATCCGATCTGCAAATCATGCGGATAGGATGCGGATCCATTAATTTCAATGGGTCCTGAAAAAATGCGGACAGCACTCTGTATACTGTCCGCATCCGTTGTTCTGTTCCGTTATGTGGATCCACAAATAAGATAGAGCTTGTCCTACTTTTGTCCGCATATGCGGTCCGTGGTCCCATTACAGTCATCCGCATATCATCCGCAATTGCGGATCCGTTTCCAGGAAATAGAAAGAAATACCCTGCCAACATATATTCCTCCTTCCTTTTTTTTGCGGAAAAACGGAACGGAGGCGGATGTACAATTGGTGAAAACAGAAGTTTTTTTGCGGAAACATGGATCAATCTGGAAAAGAAAAATATGGACGTGTGAATGAAGCCTTAGTTATCTGTTTATTTTTCTTAAATCTTCATTTTCTCTTATCTTGGATGACATTTTGGGGCTTTGGAACCAATTACTCAACTTACAATGGTTTCATCATACAATGGTTGTCCTGGAACCAATTAATATTGTAACATGAGGGAACACTGTATTATATATCTATCCATCTATATATATATATACAGTACAGACCAAAAGTTTGGACACACCTTCTCAGTCAAAGAGTTTTCTGTATTTTCATGACTATGATAATTGTAGATTCACACTGAAGGCATCAAAACTATGAAGTAACACATGTGGAATTATATACTTAACAAAAAAGTGTGAAATAACTGAAAATATGTCTTATATTCTAGGTTCTTCAAAGTAGCCACCTTTTGCTTTGATTACTGCTTTGCACACTCTTGGCATTCTCTTGATGAGCTTCAAGAGGTAGTCACCTGAAATGGTATTCCAACAGTCTTGAAGGAGTTCCCAGAGATGATTAGCACTTGTTGGCCCTTTTGCCTTCACTCTGCGGTCCAGGTCACTCCAAACCATCTCGATTGGGTTCAGGTCTGGTGACTGTGGAGGCCAGGTCATCTAGCCTTTATATATACACATATCAAGACACTGCAGCACTTCACAAATATGACTTTTATTCACCTGTGTCACAAGATCTATCTATCTATCTATCTATCTATCTATCTATCTATCTATCTATCTCATCTCTTTCCATCTATCTCATATCTATCTATCTATCTATCTATCTATCTATCATCTATCTATGCCATATCTATCTATCTATCTATCTATCTATCTAGATACGTAAGAACGAAGGCAGCACTCGTTCGCACTCCGTTCTTAAGTATCTATTAGTGAATCCTGGTCTCGGGTTCCTGAGGGATTTTGCACCTGTTTTTTGTAAATGCTGCTTCTTTTTCTTCTGTTTGATATCTATCTATCTATCTATCTATCTATCTATCTATCTAAAAAAATCAAAAGATGAGGCAGCACTCCCAGTCAGGCGAAAAAGAATATGGACCTCTTTATTCAACTCCAACCGCAATGTTTCTGCCTAACAAGAGATGTTTTACATACAATTGAGGGGTACTGCGATGGGGTCCAGACAACTGCTGGTGTTCTGTTCCCCATTATATCTTGTCTGGACTGTGTCCTGTGTCATTGCTTGGTTTCAGTTCGTGTACCTGGGTTCCAGTCCTTCTTATGTTTTTGTGGACCGCTGGTGCTCGCACCGTCAGTCTCTGCAGGTAAGTGGCCAAATGCACCTGGACCATCCTGGAAGAGCACTAGGCTAAGCTCATCCCCACCATCTGAGGCTCTGTGAAGAATGGGCTCACCCTCTGGGTTTGGCACCAAGTCAAACCGGTGCACTTGCTCCAGTGGTATTTCCTGCCACCGGATCCTTACCTGCTGGTCCAGTTTACTGTCGTCTGTATCTTTGTAAATAAAGTATTGGTTTTGGTCCTTGCCATGTTGTCTTATTGCTTGCCTTGTGTTTTTTGCCTGAGATGTTCTAGGGGTCAGTAGGAACCTCGCTAGAACTTGAAAATCATCATCTTATTTTTCTGTAACAGGAACACAAGAGGAAGGGGAATTTTCTTTCATTAAGCAGCAAGAGACAATAACAGACTGTACAGACTGCAACTTTATAATCTACAAGTCAGATAACGTTCAAGTTCTCGTAAACACAGACGCTCCGCCCCGTTAATACCTGTTTGTCAATATTACATGTACAGATTAAAGCACAAGGATATTTCTCAGGAATTTTGCAATGAAGTTCACTTGGCAGCGTGTCACATCAGATATCGCTCCTCAATCTATTGGTGACTAAGCGGCTTCTTTTGGTGTGCAGATTATTGTAGCTGCGGAAGGACAAGAATGGCTGGGTAGATATCTGACAACTCAGGATATCTCTGACACATAGGTCTACACAGGTCTCCACACTTCTCCATCGGTGACCACCATCTGCAGCTTTCTCAGCTAGGAGCTCACTCTCACACTGCAGAGATCATGACATCATATACCTTAAGGCCATCTTTGTCCTCAATGGTAATGTTGTCAAGACACAACACACAAGTATCCTTTGTTGGATGGGGTCAACCTTAGCTTCAATTAAAATTCACCCTCCTAACAGTTACACCTAGTGATCAAGTCCTCTGTCAACTCCACGTGAAGTGCACGGAATAGCATAAACAATAGTCCCAATTACTTGAAATGGGTGGGAGGGTGTCAAGTAGAGTTGAGCGAAGCTGCTTTTTGGGAAGCAGCCGTACAGAACGTAATGATAGTTAGGCAGATAGACAGCAATAGACATGGGGCACTGCTAGCAAGGCGAGGTGGGCGAGGTCTATATATCGGAATCAGCCGGAGGAGTGTGAAAATCCTCTGGAATCCAGGCTTGGTTCATTTTGACAAAAGTGATGTTTTGGACTTGGCCCTCACCCTCCCTTTAGCTTCTATCAGACTGTGGGATATGATGGTGGGTTCTTTGGCCCCCTCTCCCCTACTCTTTCCCGACTGCCACTGTCACTGCCCCCAGTGCCAATAGCACGGTGACAGGGACCACTGCTACCACCACCATGGCTATGTGTGGAGTCTGCATCCTCCTCCTCCACCTCCTCCTCATGGCAGTACAAACGCTGACTGCTCTCACACAAGTCGTCATCAAGGAGACTCTCTTGACTGTCTACAGTAGGGCGCGGTGGAGTTTTCTTTCCACTTCTTAGCTAAAAGGAAGGCGCCCCTCTAGGAAGGGACAGGGAAGACTGGGAGGACTCCACGGAAAGCCTTCTTTGGGGCTGCAAAGAGTAGGAGCAGGAGGAACATTGTGACCCCTGGCTCCATGGCACGGTTTTGGACTCTGAAGTCACCTCCACGTCATCTGGCTACGACTATGAGGAGGAGTGAGCCGTCCAATCCATAATCTCGTCCTCTTTCTCCTCAATGGTAATGTTGCGCCTTTCCAAAGCAAGGGACAACTGCGACCTACGACTATTACTACGTCTGGCCAGATAGCTGCTGCTGCTACTACCTACATTCTGGCTCTGGGTCTTTTGTTTGGAACCCTTCCATAGCCCTGACATATTTGGGCTTCTCAGATATTGTCTACTACCCTGTGTATTGATGTAGGAAATATTTACATATGCTGCTAGGATGAATATAATCAACAATCGCCCCCACCCTCCAAAAAAATGGATTAAAAACGTGGGAATATAGGGAAATGGATTTGGGCCTAAATTTATCACTCACAGATACTTTTGTGTAATAACCACTCTATCATTGTAGTAATCATGTATATATGCTGCTAGTTTGAATATAATCAGTCCCCAATTTAAAAAAATAAATATTGGAAAAGTGTTTGCAACCGTGTGGAAATAGAATTCACATAAACAGACGATTGAGGCCTGACGCTCAATTTCTCTTATCACTCATGGGTAGATTGCTGCCTTACCCTGTGTCTTGCAGTAATCTTATATATACAGTAGGGAAAATAAGTATTTGGTACACTGGTGATTTTGCAAGTTTTGCCACCTACAAAGAATGGAGAGGTCTGTAATTTTTATTGTACACTTTAACTGTGAGAAACAAAAATCCAGAAAATCACATTGTATGATTTTTATATAATTAATTAGAATTTTATTGCATGAAATGAGTATTTGATAAGTAGAAAAACAGAACTTAATATTTGGTACAGAAACCTTAGTTTGTAGTTACAGAGGTCAGACGTTTCCTGTAGTTCTTGACCAAGTTTGCACACACTGCAGCAGGAACTTTGGCCCACTCCTCCATACAGATCTTCTCCATATCTTTCAGGTTTTGGGGCTGTCGCTTGGCTACTGTCAGGTCTGGTCACCGGAGAACATAGGTTTCTATGTTTTGCTTGGTATTCTGAGTTTTTGTGTGTTTCTGTTTAGTGCCTACGCCTTGCCTTTAACCATGTTCACACTGTGGGTTGTTTTGGAGCCAACGCCCATCTTCATGTTTGGTTTGTCTACTTAGGGTTAATACTCAGGTGCTGGGCTGAGTGGCTTCTCAGAACTGGTCCATTCAGAACCTGGGGGTGGGATATCTTCCTGCATAAATACCTACCTTCCTCTCTGCTCCTTGCCGGTTTTTGCAAATCCTTGCTATACCTGCTTGTGCTCTTGTATCGTGTGTATCCTGACTGCTCATTTTTGACCCTTGGCTCGTACCTGACTACTCTACCGTCTCCTGATTTGTACTTACGTTCTCTCTGGTTTTCTGATGCGGCTAGTTGACCATTCTTCTGTGTTTTGTTCGTCTCTGTTTGTTGTCCCTTTTCCCTGCACCTTAAATAGTGTAATTGCAGTCCTCGTGATTGTCGCCGTGTCATCTAGGACACGGAGGCAATTAGGCAGGGACAGGGGTTGGGGAGAGCTCAGGGATCACATCTCCCTTTTCTGTGTACCCCAACCTTGACAGCTACATTGAGTTTCAGCCCCAAAAATTTTCGATTGGGTTCAGGTCTGGAAACCAACCGTGTGGAAATAGAATTCACAGAATTGGATCATTGAGACCTGATCCTCAATTTCTTGTGATCACTCATAGGTAGATTGCTGCCCTACCCTGTGTCTTGTAGTAATTAGGGGTGAATGAATCACGGTACTGAAGCCAACTTCGGGTTGCTGTTTTCAATTAAAGGCCGAAGAATTAAAATTTAATGAATTTTGCTTCTGCGTAGCACATACATCACATAGCACATACATTCCCCTACAAAGGTGGGGAATGAACTGACTTTGGATCTTTGGTTCGAAGCACAATTTTGCTCACCTCTAGTAGTAATCACACTTATATGCTGGTTTAGTGCAAACTGAATATACATAAATGGATGATGTAGGCTTGACGCTTAATTTTACCTTAATACACACAGGTAGATTACTGTCACACTTTGAGTATTGCTGCAGTAATCACATTTATATACAGTTTAATTAAATTGAACCCTCCACAAAAAAAAATAAATTACAACCACGTGGAAACTGAATTTATGTAAGCGGATTATTGAGGCTTGACGCTGAATTTCACCTTAGTACACACAGGTAGATTGCTTCTAAATCTTGGATATAGCTGCAGTAAAGATACATATGTAGCTCAATTAAATTTAACCCCCCAAAAAAGGATTTCTGCGAAAACGGGGGAAAATGAAAGTATTTGCTTGCAGGTAACTGCTTTTGAGGCACACCTGTACTTTTGATTGCAGACACAGCCAGACACAACCTGTTACGGCCCCTCTGTACCTGTACTGCAGACTGCTAGCAATTCATTCATAAATTCTAGTAGAAATAATAAAGGAATGGCAAAACATAGAGTCAGAAGAATAGATGTTCCAGAATTGTTATTACATGGGGAATGCTTAAAGCTATTAAAACAGGCATGTCAGGAGAGGTGAGAGGTCCTCTTTAAAGTTTTCCCTTTCTTGTGCACTGTAAATCCCAAAATGATCATGTATAGACAGCAAATAGTTAACTGGCAGTCTTGTCTAAGTTGCCAGGGTTATGGGCTGGTTCCACTCCCTGATTAGTAGAGAAATTTTGCTGAGCAGTCCTAGAAGAAGACCTACTGTGTATGTGTGAGCTGCAAATAATTAGGCCTACTCCAGGGAACTTTCATCCCTGAAACCGAAAGCTGCCAGAAAAGCAACTGAACTGAGAGAACAACCCTTGAGAGAAAGAGAACAGACATTTTCACATGGTTGAGGACCACTAAACAGCTGATGCTTCAATAGACAGTAGGGTAAAAGCTTGTTTATGGCAAACGTTCTGCATGTGGAAATGGTTAATTGCTTTTTTCGCCCACCACACTTCTGAGAGGACTGGCCATTCCAGATCTATCTGTGTCTGTGTCAGTATGTCTGACTGCCTATCTCTAACTCAACCACTCTATCGAATAAGCTTTATCCTGAGGTGATTGTCCCTCAGTGCTGAGTGGGCCTCATCCTCCAGGGCCTCGCACTGGCTGGTACAGTCTGATCTCCTGGGGCTTGTAGTACTGTCGATGCCACCCACAGTCAATGAGCAGGCTGTGGGTGCTCAGTCTGTACCGGCTCAGGATGTGTCAGTCTCTGGGGTTGGGTAGTTTCTCCAGATATGGAGCCAGTTTGTACTCCCTCTGTATGCTCTGGTATATTGTCACCTTCTATGATGTTCTTATGTCATTCCTCCAGAAGCTGAGATATTCCTCTCATACTTTATTTATCACCTTCGGCTATTTTTAGGCTCTGTTAGCTGGGTTTTGGTGATTAGTTCTGCGGTGCCTTGGTGTAGTAAGGGTTTGTGATGATAAGAGCTTGGACTGCTGCCCAAAATGATAGCACCCTTTCTGGACCGTAAGGAGTAGAAGGAATCGGCCTAGCTGCCCAGTTGCTGTTTGAGGTGCTCTGGTGGACATTGGGAGGACACTGGCAGAATGCAGAACCTAGACTTTATCTATCCATCTGTCACCTCATCGCTCCTGCAAGGCTAAATAACAGAGCACACAGACCTGGGAATGATCGTTAGTGTGTGCACCACCATCTGCAGCTTTCTCAGTCTTTCCTTGCTAGGAGCTCACTCTTACACTGCAGAGATCATAACATCATATACCTTCAGGCCCTTCCATATTTCCACTGGAGCAAAGTCAAGACACAACACACAAGCATCCTTTGTGGGATGGGGTCACAGCTTCAATTATAATTCACCCTCCTAACAGTTCCTGAACGTCTTTATCCTTTTCAAAATCCAAGCCCATGCTTTCCAGCCTTCCACTGTGTCGTCTTATCTGTTTCGGCATTTCACATCTGAACAGGTGATCTCCACCAGGAATGTCCAGCTATGCTCTGTCTCCAAACTTTTCCTTCTCCCATTGCTCTGTCCACCAGCACATCATAGAGTGCAGTATCCCTTTGCCTCTGCGTTCTACTTAGGCTCATATCCTTCCCCAGGGGAAAGAAGGGTCCACCACCTGACAGGGTGCAGAATAAAACTATGGGCCATTTGTCAGGCCATCGCTCCTCAATCCACTGGTGACTAAGTGGCATCTCTTGGTGTACAGATTATTGTAGCTGCGGAAGGACAAGAATGGCTGGGTAGATATCTGACAACTCAGTACATCTCTGATGTATAGGTCTACACGACTCCACACTTCTCTATGAGTGACCACCATCTGCAGCTTTCTCAGTCTTTCCTTGCTAGGAGCTCACTCTCACACGGAAGAGATCATAACATCATATACCTTCAGGCCCTTCCGTATTTCCACTGGAGCAAAGTCAAGACACAACACACAAGTATCCTTTGTTGGACGGGGTCACAGCTTCAATTATAATTCACCTTCAATTATAATTCACAGTAGATAAATGTCTTTGTCCCTTTCATAATCCAAGCCCTTGCTTTCCAGCCTTCCACTGTGTTGTCTTATCTGTTTCGGTATTTTACATCTGAACAGGGAACCTCCACCAGGAATGTCCAGCTATGCTCTGGCTCCATAATGTTCCTTTTCCCATTGCTCTGTCCACCAGCACATCATAGAGCGCAGTATTGCCATGCCTCTGCGTTCTACGTAGGCTCATATCCTTCCCCGGAGGAAGGAAAAGTCCACCACCTGGCATGGTGCAGAATAAAACTGTAGGCCAATTGTCAGGCCGGTGTTGCAGTCAGTGTGGTGTCATTCAGGAACGGTTTACCTAGGGTTACCTACCTAGCACTTGTGTAGTTCCCTGGAACAAGAGTACCATGCACTATGCATATTTGTGGACATTTGCCCCTATATCTACTATGCTAAACCATCATTTCCTTTCTTAACTGCATGTTAAAGAGTTCAATTGCACTGTTATTTATGCTGTTGTGTGCACTTACACTGTTCATATTGTTGAACTGCATTTTCATCTTTATTGTGATATATCCTGCCCATTTGCACTGTTTTTTACACTACAGGTAGCACTGCACTGTGCAAAGGGTTATTGCAAAGATTTGGAGGGAAAAAACCAGACACAGTGACCTTCCGACTGTCTGGTTCCGCTCTGTTGTTTACATCTGAAGTCTTGTTTGTGCATTAAGACTATATACAAGTTAATGAGAGAAATTGTAACAATGTTTCTGTTTAGGCTGTGCTTCTCCACTCCACTCCTCCCAATAGAAGGTTGTAGTTCAGCTAGAAATTGTGTATAGAGGGAGCAGTTAGAGCTTCTTCTGATTTTCTGCACATAGGGACCAGTGCTTAGTAGAAGACAATCTGCCAGACTGCATAAGTGACCAGAAGAAGACAGTAAGATGGGGATGCTGAGCCATAAATCCTGGGCCACCAGGGTACCAGTCTTCTCAGAGAGACAGAGAGAGAGAGAGAGAGAGAGAGAGGGACAGCTAGCGCAAACCTTCTCTGAGCACAAAACCTTCTTCTACATGTACTACAACTCCCATTCTGCACTTTACTAAAAAGAGATGTTTATTTACTGACTCCAGCACCATTCACCACTGCACCTACACCTCCTGCCTTGCACCTGGACCAAACTTACAACACCAATGGCACCCTCACGCAGTGGCCCCAACATCTGGGTGTGCCCCGAGGGAAGAACGGGTGTGCCCTACTGTCACTGCCAGGCCCTAGGGAGCATTAGTGCGAGAACTGCTACTGCGAATAATCATTGCAGACAGAGCCACTACCACTACCATCCTCTGATTCTCCAGGGCTTGCGGCAACACAGATTGAACTGCAATTTTCGTTTCAGTTTTTTTCAGAATTTTTGTCCAGCTTTCTGTATAGAAAAAAAAATAGCTAAAAAAAATTTGTCGACCATCAACCAAATAGAAGAGACAGATGGTATTTCCTTCAGTCTGTACCTGACTGTAACTGAACATGACTGTCAGTAATGCACTCCTGTCCTTTCCGCTAATAATCCCCTCGTGCTCAACAGTCATGATGAACGCGGCTCCAGTTTTATTAATATAGATTTAAACGTGACCCCTCCCCCGCGTCCTCCCCCCGTTTTTAGCAACATCTTTAATGATTTTGACGGAATGTAATTTCATCTAATTGTTTTGCCTGGATTGATATGCTTGAAAGGTGATTATTCACACTCTTCACTTGTCATGCAATCAAACAAATTTATCGCCCGCCGCGCATTTAATGAGGTGATTTTTCAAGCAAATATCTGGAGGCCGGACATAAAAAAAATGTTCACTGGTGTCATACAGATATTTGAACACAAAGGTAATGGAGGCTGGAAATGACGGACTGTGAAAATGTATCAGACATTACATTGAATGGTTTTCATAGGCAAAGAGAATCCGTATATCACAAAAAGTTTTAAAAAGTAACTTCAACGTCTTAAAGGGAATGTGTCACCTATCATTTTTTTTTTCCTCCAGTTAAAACCAGAAAGAGACACATATCATTTTATTCTACTCTGTTTATTCTGCTTTCTGAACATGATTATGGGGCGGTCATTTTGCCTGAACTGTTCTTAACAGCATATAAAGATATGCTTTACAGCAGCCGCCATGGGCCATAGAATAGTCTGGAGCAGACTCATTGACTTCTATGGTAGAGTGTTGTGGGTATGCTCTATGACCTGTGCAGAGGTCAGGAGTGCGCAGATAAGCTGTGACATCAGCTATTTTGAATGGATGATCCAGCACATATGCTATGGGCCGCTCCCCAGGGCTGATCATGTCCCAAGTTTTAGGAGTGGCTAGTGGTGTTGTGTGGCCTTAATAGTTTTCTGTGCGTGTCACAATGCTCCTATCTGGATATAGTCGATCATCAGGGTTAGACTCTGGTGCAGACTTGATGAACAGTCAACAGCTTTACTTGACTAAACTTGCTGCCAGACAATACTTGATCTTTAGTGACAATACTTGATATTTTCTCTTGGTTCTGGCAGGCTTTGGGGTTAACTGGCAGGCAAACTGCTTTATCTCTCTGCTGTACTAAACTCGGCTTCAGTCTGATTACTGGACATGCTAACTGCCCTGGTACCGCTGGGCATTTCTACTCTGGAGGGGGCACAATGGGTATTGCAAATGTGAAAGTGGCACAATGGGCATTGATAATGTGAAGGGGGCACAGAGGGCATAATTCCTCTGAAGGGGGCACAGTGCACAGAGGGCATTACTACTATTAAGGCTACATGCCACTGGTGTTGCCCCTCCTTATATATTTTTTTGTTTTGCAGCTCGGACCTTCATCCTATAGCAGACTCAGGTAGGTGGATCTTTACCAAAAGTACTTGAGTACCCCTGTACTAGAGTATATACTCTGCGTTGCCCGGGTATATATCTATCTATATCAGGCATCCACAAACTGCGGCCCTCCAGATGTTGCAAAATTATTACTCCCAGCATGCCCGGATAGCCTACAGCTATCAGACTACAGCAGGGCATGGTGAAAGTTGTAGTTTTACAACAGCTGGAGAGCCACAGTTTGGGGATGCCTGATCTACAGTGCCTTGCGAAAGTATTCAGCCCTCTGGAACTTTTCAACCTTTTGCCACATTTTAGGCTTCAAACAAAAAGATATAACATTTTACATTTTTGGTGAAGAATCAACAACAAGTGGGTCACAATTGTGAAGTGGAACGAAATTTATTGAATCATTTAAACTTTTTTTGTAATAATAAAACTGAAAAGTTGGGCGTGCAAAATTATTAGGCCCATTTACTTTCAGTTCAGAAAACTCCCTCCAGAAGTTGATCTCTGATCTCTGAATGATCCAATGTTGTCCTAAATGACTGATGAAGAGAAATAGAATCCACCTGTGTGTAATCAAGTCTCCGTATAAATGCACCTGCTCTGTGATAGTCTCAGGGTTCTGCATCATGAAGACCAAGGAACACACCAGGCAGGTCCCTGAATACTGTTGTGGAGAAGTTTTAAAGCCGGATTTGGATACCAAAAGATTTCCCAAGCTTTAAACATCCCAAGGAGCACTGTGCAAGCGTCATATTGAAATGGAAGGAGGATCAGACCACTGCAAATCTACCCAAGACCCGGCCGTCCCTCTAAACTTTCATCTCAAACAAGGAGAAGACTGATGCAAGAGATGCAGCCAAGAGGCCCATGATCACTCTGGATGAACTGCAGAGATCTACAGCTGAGGTCGGGAGAGTCTGTCCATAGGACAACAATCAGTCCAACACTTCACAAATCTGGCCTTTATGGAAGAGTGGAAAGAAGAAAGCCATTTCTCAAAGATATCCATTAAAAAGTCTGGTTTACAGTTGCCACAAGCCCCTGGGAGACACCAAACATGTGGGAAGAAGGGGCTCTGCTCAGATGAAACCAAAATCAGACTTTTTGGACAATAATGGCAAAACGATATGTTTGGGTGTAAAAGCAACACAGCTCATCCCCCTGAACACACCATCCCACTGTCAGACATGGAGTGGCAGCATCATGGTTTGGGGCCTGCTTTTCATCAGCAGGGGACAGGGAAGATGGTTAAAATTGATGGGAAGATGGATGGAGCCAAATACAGGACCATTCTGGATGAAAAGACCTGAGACTAGGACGGAGATTTATCTTCCAACAAGACAATGATCCCAAAACTAAAGCAAAATCTACAATGGAATGGTTCAAAAATACAAGGTATGCCAGGTCTTAGAATGGCCAACGTCAAGGAGGTCCATTGATCGCTGTTAATCGCAATGGAGAATATGTGGATAAGAGCTGAAAACTGCTGTTTCACAAACGTCTCCATCCAACCGTCCAAATAGCTCGAGATGTTTTGCAAGGTATAGATGGGCTAAGAATTTCAGTCCTCTATGATGTGCAAAACTGATAGAGACATCCCGCCAAGAGACCGCAGCTGTAATCGCAGCCAAAAGGTGGCCGCAACACAAGTATTAATGCAAGGGGGACGAATAATTTTAACGCCCCACTTTTCAGTTTTATTATTACCAAAAAAAGTTTTAAATGATTCAATAAATTTCCGTTCCACTTCACAATTGTGACCCACTTTGTTTGTTGATTCTTCACCAAAAATGTACAAATGTTTATATTCTTTTTTGTTTGAAAGCCTGAAATGTGGCAAATGGTGGATAAAGTTTTCCAGGGGCCCTGAATACTTTAGCAATGCACTGTATTGGTGATGGACTGTGGTATTTGGCTCTGTGGGGCAGGTAGTAATGTTCCGACAATTAAGATATTACTGGCTCTGCCTTCCATCAATTTTGGACGGGACATCAAAACTGCCACTTTTAGGATTTTTTCCAGGGCCACTTTAAGTTCCCAATCCGCCCCTGCTGCTAAGGATGTAAAAGTTTCTGGCGTTAAGACCCCCAGTAGTATGTGAGGAGCTCCTGACTTTCCCCCCAACCCTCACACTGATGATATTGGGGAGAGAAGGAATAGGTGAAATTAATATGTTCACCCGATCCTTTGTTTATCCAGGAGATAAGCTTTATCCCCTCACCCCATTAAGTAAACATATGCGTCTGGCTAAGGCTACTTTCACACTAGCGTTTTTAAATTCCGGTATTGAGTTCCGTCAAAGGGGCTCAATACCGGAAAAAAACGCTTCAGTTTTGTCCCCATTCATTGTCAATGGGGACAAAACTGAACTGAAGACAACGGAATGCTCCTGAAAGCATTCCGGATCCGTCTTCAGACCGGAGAACAAACCGCAGCATGCTGCGGTTTGCTCTCCGGTCCAGGCATCCGCACCAAGACGGATCCGGAATGACCCCCAATGGAAGTCAATGGGGACGGATCCGTTTGGTGTGGACACACCAGTAATCCGGATCTGTCCTCCATTGATTTCCAATGGGGGGTCATTCCGGATCGGCATACATACACACAGACATACATACAAACAAACATACAGACATACATACAAACATACAGACATACATACATACTCACATACTCCCGGGACGCCGGCAGCAGGTCTTCACGCGCCTCCTGCACGCTGCGATGACGTTTCCGCCACTGCGCCCAGCAGAGGGCGCTGTGGGGAATCGTCATCACTGCGCGCAGGAGGCGCGTGAAGACGTTCTGCCGGCGTCCCGGGAGTATGTGAGTATGTATGTATGTTTGTATGTATGTCTGTATGTTTGTTTGTATGTAGTCTGTGTGTTGTTTTAATGTGTGTCATGTGTGGGGCCGGAGCGCTGCTCCGGCTCCACACATGTATAGCGTTAGCACGGATCCGTCGGCACCCTTTAGGTGCCGGATCCGTGCTAACGCTAGTGTGAAAGTAGCCTAAGCCGTATGTGTATGAAAGAGTTGTGAGGGAGTCAGGAGAGGGAAGATCATTCAGCCAACGGCTACTAAATGTGCATGGCTGCCTTTACAGGCTGAGAAAACAGATCCTCTGCATCAACATTGGAATAGTACAAGTAGAACACTGCTCAGCAAGGGCCCCTGTACACAGTGTGTGGGGCCGGTTCTGTCAGCATTTTTGTTGCTATTTTTATAGAAGGTGGCAACAAAGTGTTAATTTTCCCTGGAGAGATAGGTAACATCCCTGGTGGTCTAGGGCAGTGAATGGATCTGCAGCTGGATCTGAATACTTTTGTAATTGCATGTAATTAAAAAATTTGTATAGCCACTGAGTTATTCAATAAAATCTATCTGTATAGCGCCACTTGCTGTCTCTTCTTTCACTTATTTCTCGGTCCACCTCAGTACGATTGCAAAGGTGGTCGCACATGCTCTGGCTGCCACCAGCCAGATGTTCTGTTACAAGCCATGACAGTTACAGGGAGAAAACCCGCTGAGAAAGGACACATCCCCTAATAAGCTGACCAAGAGAGGCCGGATTTAACAAAAACGACGTGCTGCAGTCTGATTGGAGAGGAGGATGGGAGTGGTAGTGGCTCTGGCTGCAATAGATATTCAGATATAACAGTGGCAGTCCTCATAATGATGCTCCTTTGGGCTGAGCAATGACAGGAGGGCGCACCCTTTCTTCCCTTGGGGCACACGCTGATATTGGTAGTTTGGGAGATGGTAGTTGGGGTGCCCTTGGTGGTATGCATTTGGTACAGGTGCAAGACAGGAGGTGTAGGTGCTGTGGCCAACGTATGGTGCTGGAGTCAGTAACCAGGCCAGTTGTAGAAAGTAGACAAGTCTCTCTTTACTAAAGTGCAGAATGGGAGTTGTTGTAGTACATCTAACAGTATCAAAACACAGTTCCAAACAATTCACAGTGCAAATCTTCCCCGATAGCAATGTATGGATATAGGCAATAATGAGGGTTGTGGTACTTGCAAAACTTGTCTGTATTGCCCAGCTGAGGGGTACAGAAGTAAGATACAGCTGACCATGACCATGTCCGAGAGTGAAGGGTGCATTAGCAATGTCCCTCTCACTGCAGTAAAGTCTACTAGCCTTAAACAACAAATACCTTACTGACTGTCTCCAGTGCTCGACCATGCAGATTCTGGACCTTCTGGTTCTTTCTTTTCTCTCTCTGGAGTATATCTTGATGTAAATATCTCAGAGATAGTGATTCTCCGGGGCTTAATTATCTGAAGGGTGAACACATATAGCATTCCCTGAATTCAATGGAGGCCATTATGGTGCCACAAGAAGTATAATATATTGTGGGCTCAGCATGCATGTGGAACCTGCTTTCTCTGAATATAAGGGAGGCTGGTATGGCACCAGTGGATGTAGTATTTACTGTTATGTACTGTCCTAAAGAGATCGCTTTTTCGTTGGCGGACAGGCACAAATAATTTTGTACAAAATGTATTTGCCAAGAATCTCACATTTATAATGTAGCATTAGCATTAGTACATTTTCTATACTGGGTACGGCACAATAGTATTTACTTTATTACTTGTGTTTGCAGAGTGCTGTTGCATTGTTTGTTTTTTGCTTCTGTGCTTCGAGCCATGGCAACCTGCACCTGTGCACTGGGATGTGCTGATTAACCCCCAATTTTTTTTCTTTGCAGTGAGCGCATGTCGTGCTTCTTTCCTTGTTTAGACTTCACGTTAAACTAGGGGACGATCTGTGCGCCTCCTGATCCCATAGTTCTGTGTTAAAGCCCCTTTTATATGGACTGATAATTGGCTAAACAAGCATTTATTCCCAATCACTGGCCCGGTAAACAGGACCTTTCAGGGGTGGACTGACCATCTAGACTACATGGAAATTGTCCAGTGGGTCAATGCCATGGGGACCGACCGAGCCCTCTTTATAGCCACCGGCTACATAATGATCTAATGCTCTCATTATTACTTAGTACTAGGAGCATCAGGTACTCACGTACCTGGCTGGCGGCAGCAGGTGTCCTCCTAAACTCAATTTACAGTTTAAAACTGCAGTAGGGACGGCAGTATTTTATTGTGCACTGACGGATCGTAACAATCTCCTACATTGTAACAGCTGTCATGTAATATCAACTAAACGTGCACGGGGTTAACAGAATTGTCACAAATGAGCAAATACGGTTACAGAGAATATGGGAAATGGCAGGGAAATTCCAGGAGTTGGACTATCCACAAACCGTAATCAACAGTAGCCTTCTTCCAACTATGAGGAGACAACAAACTTCTAATAAAAGATTTGCGATCGCCTTGTCAAAGCAGAGATAGGGTCCAACTTAAAATTACCTAGACAACAATTCCGAGGGACTATTACGACGACTGATCCACAGGGCTATATATGTGAGTGTGTAGTCACAGTGGTGGTGAGCCGATGGGTGCAATAGTACTCACAATTTGCAGCTGTTGCTCCCTGAGCCGGTGTGCAAGGATAAGGAAGGTGACACCAGTTCCTTCGGGGCACTCTCTGGTTATAGGGGCTCTGCCAGATGTTGGTTCGAGGTGCCCTTGATGGAAGAAGATTAGAGTGTCGGGTGGCAGGGTCCCTGTCTGTCGTGACATCAGCACCTTCCGGTGCAGAGAAGGATGGCGGGAGAGACGAGGAGTCAAACTTGTGCAAAACAAATAAACTTTTACTTGGAATAAAGATGTCTTGAGGTGGATGATATTGCAATAAAAAAATCCTTTCCTTTTTACAATCACTCTTAAGGTGCAGTTGCTGTAAGATTCCCCCACAGGCTTGGTGAGGACAATGCTTGCTTTCTTAGTATAATAAATCTGGTATATAGGTGAATACTTGCTTACTGAGTTTTCTTACGCTTAAGATGAACCTCACTTCAGGATTCTGATCCAAGCTTAAACTCTGGCAACCAACAGGGCGGTCTCCCTAACGGCAGGCATCAGTCTTCTGCTCCATTCTTTGAACAGGTTGCTACAGGAAAATGCTTGTCCAGTTTCTTTAGCTCTGTCTGCTTAATAGTAAGATTACTTTTGGAGCAAAGGTGCACAGGAACACCTGTAGACATTCACATGTTGCTCTACTCAACTACTCCTCCTCCCTCCTTCTCCTCACTAGCTTCTACTCCTCACATCTTCCTCCTCTTCACTGAACTACTTCTACTCTGTCTTATTTATAGCTTAGACAACAGCACCACCTAGTTGTGTGAATCAAGAATGACAACCTACCAGCCTGTTGAAGTTCTTACAGCATTCAAATGTACACTAGCAGCAAAAAAGACATGGTACACAAATTCAGTTTGTAGTTCCCTCTTCCATTCTATAAGTGGGACACTGCACTATCAGAAAGGGAACTTTTCCCTGCCTCCACTGTGCGCAATGCTCAAATGTCCAGAAGGGAGATAAGAGAAGACACCCACACACGTCGACAGTTTACAGTTAAAGTTTTTTTTACCTGTGACTCCAATTACGTGGTCTACACACTCAAATGCACCTGTGGGTTAATTTACGTAGGGGAAACAACACCGAGCATTCGCGACTTCGCAAATGTCAGCACAAATCCACCATACAATGTCATAACTAACTGCTTCCTGTTCCCCCTCACTTTCATAAAAGCAAACACAACTGTCACGAAACAGTGGGTGTGAACCCACTGTGCAACGTGTCCTACCTCCTCTAAGGGCGTTGTCTAAGGCCCCATTCACACGACCGTATGTATTCCATGTCCGTATAAAAACGGAACGGAAGACATATGGAATGTCTTCCGTAGTGTTTCGCATTTTTGCGGACCCATTGACTTTTAATGGGGCTACGGACGTGTTTTGCGGCCAAGTATAGGACATGTTTCATTTTGTTTGCGGGAGAACTTCCATAATATACGGATGCGGAATGCACACGGTGTGCATTACACATTTTTTTTTCTCCAATGGAAAAATGAATGGGTCCGTATGGTTCCGCATCTTATCCGCAAAAATGAGGATAAGATACGGAAATGAACATACGGTCGTGTGAATAGAGCCTAAGTGAACCCCTCGTTCTTCACAATACCCCTGATGGTGGGGATAGACTTTCCAGAGGGGAACACCAGGTTGCTACCTCTTGAGGAGGATAGGCACACGAGGCAGCTGGTCCAGGTGGACCAGGAGGTACCTGAGCAAGATACCAGAGGTACAGATGTAGTCAGAAGGCCGAGTCGTAAACAAGAGCAACAGCGCAGGACCGAAGGATGAGGCAAAGGCGAAGTCAGACAGACAATGGGTCAGGGCAGGCGGCACAGGTACAGGTCAGGCAATCTGGGTCGGCAAGCAGGCAGGGATCAAGCAGGTAGCGGAGTCCAGAAACACAAGCACAGGTCAGGTACACAGGACCACAAGCAGAGATAAAAGCAACCTAGCAGGACACAAGGACATTGACACTGAGGCATCTGGGAAGGGGGCTGAGCCACTTATATACATGCAGGAGGGCTAGGATTGGTCAGCGAGGTCACATGATCTAACCCATAAAGCACAGGAAGTGACGCACGCCGGCCCTTAAGGAAGTGATGCAGAAAAGAAGCAGCAAGCATGCTGTGGCCAGGGCTGAAAGAAAACTGTGGAGCGGATCCCAGAACAAACAGTACCCTACAAGGACAGAGCTCAGGACTGCAGCGGTAAATGGGGAGGCACAGGCTGCAGATCACCGCTGAACATGGCCCCCAGGACTGCAGCGGTAAGCAGGGGAACAGCGGCGCACAGCAGCCACTGTTACAACAACATATCACAGTTGTGTTTTCAAGTCATAGAACACGTTCCAGTTCCAAGAAGAGATGGTGACAGACAAAAAACTCAAAGGGAGGCTTTTTGGATCCACACACTCCAAAGTTTAGAATTGAGAGGTCTAAACAGAGATTGTGATTAATCTCCATTATATGATGGTTTCATGCTAATGATTTCTGAACATTGCAATGTACTTATATAGATGGCGTATGTTTTATGAAATTTGTGATGATTCTATGTGTATGATAACTGTAGACCTCTATTTTACAGGCACGCTGACGTCAGAACCGGATCCCCAACACCGTTGCCTCATATCCTTTATAATTTTACCCTTTTCTCTTGCTGTCCTGTTTCTATTTTTATTTGTCTCATTTTACTTTTTGCATTCTTTTTATTCATTCTTTCTAATTTTTATCAATTTTTAGTTCATTCAATTCATCTTATTTCATTCTTTCACTCATTTTACCTACCTCATTCAATTCATTCATTTCATTAATTGAACCTACTCATCACACGGCTTTCATTCATTACATCCCCCCCCCCCCCCCCGTTTTTATTTCCAACTTTCTCATTTTCATTATTTCATTTTTCATTTCATTATTTTCAGTTTTTTTATCTTTTCATCTCTTTTATATTTAACAATTAAATCTATTCACTAATTTTTATGTTTGTCCACATAAATATCATTGGCTAAAGGTCTAGGTACCCTATTGTCCAGCAACAATTACCCATATTGATCGATGCTTTCCACTGTGGAAAGCACTGCCATTCAGCTTAGTTCACATATCAGGTGCATTCTACAGTGGAACGCACCACCATTTTTTAAAATTTCCTATCACTGGTCTGATGTGTTCCATGCTGGAACGCAGAGCAACTCATCTCAGCTCACATACATTGTGGAACGCACCGCCATTTCTGTACCCTCCAGCCTCTTCACACAGTAAGTAGGCCATATTAAATGATATCACATCCCCATTACTTTATTATTTTTATTCTCAACCTACTTCAACAAGTGCTCGATCCCTACATCAGACATATAGTCTTGTTTCTCTGTCTTATAGTTATGATGCATTCCAGCTTCGAACGCATCGCCATATTACTACCCCTTATATCCACAATAACATTATGCTTTTTTTTGCCATTTTACTTGTATCATACAAATAGTGTACTTTTACCTTTTAATTCTTCTCTGGGACACAATACTGTATTCCCTGTACTGTATTCCCTGTATTCCCTACATATCCTCTCTACATATCCCCATACCTGGGCCTATTGCACATAACTTTTTTTAACCTTCATACACACCGTCTGATCACTGAGTACACGGCTGTGTACCTTGAAAAATACAATATATAGGCCTTAACTGGCAACTGCACTGTGCGTTCTCTTGCAAAGTAATTTGTCATAACTGTTGTTCATACACACCGTCTGATCACTGAGTACACGGCTGTGTACCTTGAAAAATACAATATATAGGCCTTAACTGGCAACTGCACTGTGCGTTCTCTTGCAAAGTAATTTCTCATAACTGTTGTTCATACACACCGTCTGATCACTGAGTACACGGCTGTGTACCTTGAAAAATACAATATATAGGCCTTAACTGGCAACTGCACTGTGCGTTCTCTTGCAAAGTAATTTCTCATAACTGTTGTTCATACACACCGTCTGATCACTCAGTACACGGCTGTGTACCTTGAAAAATACAATATATAGGCCTTAACTGGCAACTGTACTGTGCGTTCTCTTGCAAAGTAATTTCTCATAACTGTTGTTCATACACACCGTCTGATCACTGAGTAACACGGCTGTGTACCTTGAAAAATACAATATATAGGCCTTAACTGGCAACTGCACTGTGCGTTCTCTTGCAAAGTAATTTCTCATAACTGTTGTTCATACACACCGTCTGATCACTCAGTACAACGGCTGTGTACCTTGAAAAATACAATATATAGGCCTTAAACTGGCAACTGCACTGTGCGTTCTCTTGCAAAGTAATTTCTCATAACTGTTGTTCATACACACCGTCTGATCACTGAGTACACGGCTGTGTACCTTGAAAAATACAATATATAGGCCTTAACTGGCAACTGCACTGTGCGTTCTCTTGCAAAGTAATTTCTCATAACTGTTGTTCATACACACCGTCTGATCACTCAGTACACGGCTGTGTACCTTGAAAAATACAATATATAGGCCTTAACTGGCAACTGCACTGTGCGTTCTCTTGCAAAGTAATTTCTCATAACTGTTGTTCATACACACCGTCTGATCACTGAGTACACGGCTGTGTACCTTGAAAAATACAATATATAGGCCTTAACTGGCAACTGCACTGTGCGTTCTCTTGCAAAGTAATTTCTCATAACTGTTGTTCATACACACCGTCTGATCACTGAGTACACGGCTGTGTACCTTGAAAAATACAATATATAGGCCTTAACTGGCAACTGTACTGTGCGTTCTCTTGCAAAGTAATTTCTCATAACTGTTGTTCATACACACCGTCTGATCACTGAGTACACGGCTGTGTACCTTGAAAAATACAATATATAGGCCTTAACTGGCAACTGTACTGTGCGTTCTCTTGCAAAGTAATTTCTCATAACTGTTGTTCATACACACCATCTGATCACTCAGTACACGGCTGTGTACCTTGAAAAATACAATATATAGGCCTTAACTGGCAACTGTACTGTGCGTTCTCTTGCAAAGTAATTTCTCATAACTGTTGTTCATACACACCGTCTGATCACTCAGTACACGGCTGTGTACCTTGAAAAATACAATATATAGGCCTTAACTGGCAACTGTACTGTGCGTTCTCTTGCAAACTAATTTCACGGCTGTGAAGGCAAAATATTGTAAAAAAAAAAAAAATGCGGCGGGGGGCTAGCGGAATAGGACGTGGACGAGGACGGGGGCGCGGAAATGCTGTTGGGGGCCTTGTTGAAGCCAGTGGGGATACAATGCGTGCTGGTGAGGGTCAGCCAGGATCCCGCTCATCCAGAATCCCTGCCTTTATGGGACAGTTAAGCAGGGGGCGGGTTACACCGCTGTTGAGGCCTGAGCAGGTTGAACAGGTGGTGCAATGGATAGCCGATAGCGCTTCCACACAGTTGTCCACCAGCCAGTCATCCACACAGTCTCACTCTGACCCTCCTTCCTCCACACCTGGCCAACAGAGTCATCCCACCCTTGACCCCTCCCAGGAGCTCTTTTCGGGTCCTTTTTTCAGATGTGCCGGAAGAATCCCAGGAGCTAGGAGAGGAATTTGTTTGTAGTGATGCCCAAACCCTTGAGTTTTCGCCATCTCCTGCTGATGTGGACCCTGAGCCAGCATCTGTTATCATGAGCGATGATGATGATGAGACGCAGTTGCCATCAAGGGAGGCTGTTGGAATGTCCAGTGGGCAGGAGGAGGAGCAGAGTGAGGAAGAGGAGGTGGTGGATGACGAAATGACCGACCCCACTTGGCCAGGGGTGATGTCCAGCGGGGAAAGCAGTGGAGAGGTGGTGGTCTGCGCAGCACCGAAAAAGGCAGCAAGAGGCAGAGGGATGTCCAGAGGCAGAGGGATGTCCACAGGCAGAGGGATGTCCACAGGCAGAGGGATGTCCACAGGAGGGTCCAGGAGGACAGTCCAGACAAAGTAGTGAGGCCACAGCCAGCACGGCCGAAGCTGTTCCCGGCAGCGGGCAGTCGCGCGAAGCTCCCCCATCGAGGCCTCGTACTTCTGTGGTGTGGAGATTTTTTAATGTTTGTGCGGATGACAAACTGAGCGCGGTTTGCACACTCTGCCACTCAAAACTGAGTAGGGGCTCTGAGAAGAGCAATCTGACCACCTCAGGCATGCGGCGTCACTTGGAAGTCAAGCACTGGGCTGAGTGGGAGAGAGCAAACGCAATACAAACTGCGCCCGGTCCTGCTGCCACTGCCTCTTCCCCTTTGTTGTGTGCTGCCACTGCGGTCCAGACCTCCAGCCAGGACACCTCCACATCTGCCTCTGCCTCGGCTACTTTGGGGCCTTCTCCTTCAGCCTCCCCTTCCCCCGCCTCTTCGCCTGCACCCTCACACTCCTCGTCCCAACAACTGTCCATCTCGCAGGCGTTCGACCGCAGGCGGAAGTACGCCTCGAGTCACCCCCAAGCCCAAGCCTTAAACTGCCACATCTCCAAACTGCTGGCCCTGGAGATGTTGCCGTTTAGGCTTGTGGAGACGCAGGCCTTCCGCGACCTGATGGCGGCTGCCGCACCTCGCTATTCCGTCCCCAGCCGCCACTACTTTTCCCGGAGTGCCGTCCCCGCCCTGCACCAGCACGTGTCGCGTAACATCAGGCGGGCCCTGAGGTACGCAGTCAGCGCAAAGGTCCACTTGACCACCGACTCGTGGACAAGCGCTTGCGGCCAGGGACGCTACATCTCTTTGACGGCACACTGGGTGAATGTAGTGGAAGCGGGGACGGGCCTACCTACCACCCCCGCCCAAGATTGCCAGCATGGGTTCTGATAAACCCCCCTCCTCCTCCTCCTCCTCCTCCTCCTCCTGTGCCTTAACATCTCCCTCAGCCGCTAGATGGAAGCGTTGCAGCACTGGCGCGGGGAGACGTCAGCAGGCGGTGCTAAAGCTCATCAGCTTGGGCGACAGGAAGCACAGCGCCCCAGAGGTGAGGGACGCCATATTGCAGCAGACGGAGATGTGGCTGTCGCCGCTTCAGCTAGGACCAGGCATGGTCGTGTGCGATAACGGCCGTAACCTGGTGGCGGCTCTGGAGCTTGCCGAACTCAATCACGTACCATGCCTGGCCCACGTTTTTAATCTGGTAGTCCAAAAATTTCTGAAGACTTACCCCAACCTGGCAGAGCTACTGGTGAAAGTGCGGCGCTTGTGCGCTCACTTTCGGAAGTCAACTGTAGCTGCTGCTAGCTTAAAAAAACTCCAGCAACGCCTCCATTTGCCTGAACATCGGCTGTTGTGCGACCTGCCCACTCGCTGGAATTCCACCTATTCCATGTTGGCCAGGGTGTGTGAGCAGCAGAGAGCATTGATGGAGTACCAGATTATGAATCCACGCGTGCCTCCAACTCAGCTCCCTCAGTTTGCCAACCACGAGTGGCCATGGATGGCAGACATATGCGATGTACTGCGTATCTTTGAGGAGTCCACCAAGAAGGTCAGCAGCGAGGACGCTATAGTGAGCGTAACCATCCCGCTCCTAGGCGTCCTTAAAGAATCGCTCATCGCAATAAGGGAGAACGCATTGCACGCAGAGGAGACGGGGGTAGGAGGAGACGCAACGGAGCTACACAGTCAGACCACACTTTTGTCTGCTTCACGGTGGCAGTTGCAGGAGGAGGAGGATGAGGAGGAGGAGGACGACGTGGAGGTGGCTGTGGAAGAGGAGGAGGATGCTGGCGGCGAGGGTAGCAGTCAGGCTGTGTGCGTCCCATTGGTTCAGCGCGGATGGGGCGGAGAGGAGGCGGAAGAGGAAGAGGAGGAAATGGCAAGTGATCCTTCTGGTGGGGGCAGTGAGGTCATGCCTATTCAGAGTCTGGCACACATGGCTGACTTCATGCTGGGCTGCTTTTCCCGGGACACACGTGTTGTCCGGATAGTGGAGAACAAACTGTACTGGGTCTTCGCACTCCTGGACCCCCGGTATAAAGATAACGTCTCCTCTTTTATTCCGGTAGAGGAGAGGACGAATCGATTGCTGGAATACCAGAGGGAACTCGTGCAGAACATGATGGAGATTTTCCCACCCACCATCGCTGGCGGCAGAGAGGAGAGGGTCTCCCAGAGTCCCACAACATCCATCAGGCCCACAGCCACCAGGGGAACACTCTCCAAGGTGTGGGACACGTTCATGGCACCCCCTCGTGCAACTTCCATCACTGCGGGGCCCGCTATCAGCAGGAGGGACAAGTATCGGCGGATGTTGCGGGAGTACCTGGCAGACCGTAACCCTGTCCTCCCCGATCCCTCGGCGTCCTACACTTACTGGGTCTCCAAGTTGGACACGTGGCTGGAACTGTCCCTGTACGCCTTGGAGGTGCTTGCCTGCCCTGCCGCCAGCGTGCTATCAGAAAGGGTGTTCAGCGCAGCCGGGGGCATTATAACCGATAAGCGCAGCCGCCTGTCAACCGACAGTGCCGACAGGCTGACGCTAATCAAAATGAACAGCAAGTGGATTGACCCGGACTTTGCTTCTCCAACCGTGGAAAGCAGCCAAAAGTGAAGTGCCATCTGTATGAAGTGCCATTTCCTCCTCCACCTCCTCCTCCTCCTCCTCCTTAACCGCCGTAGAATTGCTCCGTAAATAAGAAAAATGTATATGTTTATGGCTCACCTCTTGGGCCTCCACAAAATGTTTAAGAGGTCTCACCTCTTGGGCCTCCTCATAATTTTTAACCGGTCTCACCTCTTGGGCCTCCTCATAATTTTTAACAGGTCTCACCTCTTGGGCCTCCACATAATTTTTAAGAGGTCTCACCTCTTGGGCCTCCACATAATTTTTAACAGGTCTCACCTCTTGGGCCTCCACAAAATGTTTAACAGGTCTCACCTCTTGGGCCTCCACAAAATGTTTAACAGGTCTCACCTCTTGGGCCTCCACAAAATGTTTAACAGGTCTCACCTCTTGGGCCTCCACAAAATGTTTAACAGGTCTCACCTATTGGGCCTCCACATAATTTTAACACGTCTCACCTCTTGGGCCTCCACAAAATGTTTAACAGGTCTCACCTATTGGGCCTCCACATAATTTTTAACGGGTCTCACCTCTTGGGCCTCCACAAAATGTTTAACAGGTCTCACCTCTTGGGCCTCCACATAATTTTTAACAGGTCTCACCTCTTGGGCCTCCACATAATTTTTAAGAGGTCTCACCTCTTGGGCCTCCACATAATTTTAACAGGTCTCACCTCTTGGGCCTCCACAAAATGTTTAACAGGTCTCACCTCTTGGGCCTCCACAAAATGTTTAACAGGTCTCACCTCTTGGGCCTCCACAAAATGTTTAACAGGTCTCACCTCTTGGGCCTCCACAAAATGTTTAACAGGTCTCACCTCTTGGGCCTCCACATAATTTTTAACACGTCTCACCTCTTGGGCCTCCACAAAATGTTTAACAGGTCTCACCTATTGGGCCTCCACATAATTTTTAACGGGTCTCACCTCTTGGGCCTCCTCAAAATGTTTAACAGGTCTCACCTCTTGGGCCTCCACATAATTTTTAACAGGTCTCACCTTTTGGGCCTCCACAAAAGGTTTAAGAGGTTAACAGTGGAAAGCAGCCAAAAGTGAAGTGCCATCTGTATGAAGTGCCATTTCCTCCTCCACCTCCTCCTCCTCCTCCTCCTTAACCGCCGTAGAATTGCTCCGTAAATAAGAAAAATGTATATATTTATGGCTCACCTCTTGGGCCTCCACATAATTTTTAACACGTCTCACCTCTTGGGCTTCCACAAAATGTTTAACAGGTCTCACCTCTTGGGCCTCCACATAATTTTTAACACGTCTCACCTCTTGGGCCTCCACAAAATGTTTAACAGGTCTCACCTATTGGGCCTCCACATAATTTTTAACGGGTCTCACCTCTTGGGCCTCCACAAAATGTTTAACAGGTCTCACCTCTTGGGCCTCCACAAAATGTTTAACAGGTCTCACCTCTTGGGCCTCCACATAATTTTTAACAGGTCTCACCTTTTGGGCCTCCACAAAAGGTTTAAGAGGTTAACAGTGGAAAGCAGCCAAAAGTGAAGTGCCATCTGTATGAAGTGCCATTTCCTCCTCCACCTCCTCCTCCTCCTCCTCCTTAACCGCCGTAGAATTGCTCCGTAAATAAGAAAAATGTATATATTTATGGCTCACCTCTTGGGCCTCCACATAATTTTTAACAGGTCTCACCTCTTGGGCCTCCACAAAAGGTTTAAGAGGTTAACAGTGGAAAGCAGCCAAAAGTGAAGTGCCATCTGTATGAAGTGCCATTTCCTCCTCCACCTCCTCCTCCTTAACCGCCGTAGAATTGCTCCGTAAATAAGAAAAATGTATATATTTATTGCTCACCTCTTGGGCCTCCACATAACTTTTTAACAGGTCTCACCTCTTGGGCCTCCACATAATTTTTAACACGTCTCTCCTCTTGGGCCTCCACATAATTTTTAATACGTCTCACCTCTTGGGCCTCCACATAATTTTAATACGTCTCACCTCTTGGGCCTCCACATAATTTTTAAGAGGTCTCACCTCTTGGGCCTACACAAAATGTTTAAGAGGTGTCACCTCTTGGGCCTCCACATAATTTTTAAGAGGTCTCACCTCTTGGGCCTCCACATAATTTTTAAGAGGTCTCACCTCTTGGGCCTCCACATAATTTTTAAGAGGTGTCACCTCTTGGGCCTCCACATAATTTTTAAGAGGTCTCACCTCTTGGGCCTCCACATAATTTTGAAGAGGTCTCACCTCTTGGGCCTCCACATAATTTTGAAGAGGTCTCACCTCTTGGGCCTCCACATAATTTTTAAGAGGTCTCACCTCTTGGGCCTCCACATAATTTTTAAGAGGTCTCACCTCTTGGGCCTGTACAAAATGTTTAAGAGGTCTCACCTCTTGGGCCTCCACAAAATGTTTAAGCGGTCTCACCTCTTGGGCCTCCACATAATTTTTAAGAGGTCTCACCTCTTGGGCCTCCACATAATTTTGAAGAGGTCTCACCTTTTGGGGCTCCACAAAATGTTTAAGAGGTCTCACCTCTTTAGCCTCCACACAATTTTTAAGACGTCTCACCTCTTGGGCCTCCACAAAATTTTCCATGAGCCTCTGGCCAGCCCACGGCCTCTTCCTGCCTTTTGCGGTCCTACGCATCCCTCAACATCCCCACTGCTTTACCTGCTAGACATGACACTGGGCCAGGTCGGGTGACTGACATCTCAAGCGCCAACAATTTGGGCATTTTAAGGCTTCTGCATGTGTTTGAGTTGTTTTTACATTTTAAAGAAGACATGTCTGACCACATCTCACACACACACACAATGACAATTAGGGGTGGGGTCTATTTGCTTTCCCCCTTGCCTATGCCATCTGTGGTTGTCATAGGCAACGTGATTTTAAGGGGTGCAGAATTTTATCTTCTTTTTTGTCTAGTTTGGCTTGGGGTCCATGGCAATGTTGAGGAAAGAAGGTTTCCTTGTATGGTCTCACTTTACAGAGAGGTTATATTGTGTTTGGAGTGTATTGTTGAGAGGCTGTGATAGTGGCGTAATAGTGCGACTTGGGCGCGTTATATGCACCCAGACATGCTTCCCCTGCTGTCCCAGTTGCATTCCAGCAGTGTTGGCATCCTTTTCTGAGGTTCCAGGGTGGACTTGGTGACCTCCAAGTGGTCGAATTGAGATTTCCAAGTGGCGAGCATTTTTTCCCCATAGACTTTAATGGGATTCGATATTCGGTCGAATAGTCGAATTTCGCGGTCTATTCGAATCGAATTTCGAACTTTCGAATATTTCACTACTCGCTCATCTCTAGTTATAACGGCTCGTTTTGTCTGGGGAGCAATGATTAGGAGAAATAAAATGGCCGCCGTCCTATTAGTAAACACAAAACCTGTCCTGATCACACAGCAGGACAAGTTACTTCACAACACTGAGCTAAAGAGCTGCCTCATCCTCCTCTCTGCTCTGCTTGTCAGGGATTATGATCCTGAATACAGTTTAATATGATATTTAGCTGAATCTTTGTGGGAATGGATTTCAAGAGGAGACATGAAGTACAGAGAGGACAGACGGTGGTAATGGAGACTGCATACAAGTGCTGCTGCTCATTATCCCCACCCTCCTCTCTGTACTTCATGTCTCCTTATGAACTCCATTCCTACAGAGATTCATCTGAATTTATTATCATCTGTATTCAGGATCATAATCCCTGACAAGCAGAGCAGAGAGGAGGATGAGGCAGCTCTTTACCTCAGTGTTGTGAAGTAACTTGTCCTCCTGTGTGATTAGGACAGGTTCTGTGTGTACTAATAGGACGGCGGCCATTTTGTTTCTCCTAATGATTGCTCCCCAGACAAAATGAGCCATTATAACTAATGAGAGGTATTTGGGAATATATTTATAATAATGTAATATTTAAGTATTTTCATTTTCTTAATTCCTGGAGAACCCCTTTAACTTATTAGGGTTGGGATCCAAACGTCTCAAATATTTAATCCAATTGAATTTTATTTAAAATTATTTTTTTTTAAGAGTTTATTTTCTTTGTATAATGTCATGTTTACTCTATTCCTATGTACAATAATGCTCTATAAACATTGTATAAAAACTATTTACTATATGTACTCTACCTAATTATGCTCATACCATATTCAACAACACTTATGATTGTTGATATAACCTTGTGATCACATCATGTTACCCTATTACAATGTATACTTACTTGACCTTAAAAAAATATATATAGATGTTCATATATATTATATTTTATTTATTTATACTTATGTATGTTATTTTCTGTAATTGTTGTCATCTAGTGTTTGATAAACGAAGCATATGAAAACCAAATAAAATTAAGCACAGCATTTCAAACACATCTTAAAGAGGTTATCCCATGAGTAATCTAAAAAATGAAAATCAGGCATCATATAGTATGTCAAAATATCTTTTTTAACGAATTTAGAACCAGCCCTGTACCTCACATGGGTCCAGAGATCTCCCCATTCATTGCTCTGCTACATTTATATCAAGCTGACAGCTCAAGGGGAGTGTCTTTTCTGCTGCAGCTCAGGAGGCGGGTCCATGCTCTCCCTATCACAGCTCAGGAGCCGTGTCTCAGCTCTCCCTATCACAGCTCAGGAGCCGTGTCTCAGCTCTCCCTATCACAGCTCAGGGGGTGTGTCTCAGCTCTCCCTATCACAGCTCAGGAGGTGTGTCTCAGGTCTCCCTATCACAGCTCAGGAGGTGTGTCTCAGGTCTCCCTATCACAGCTCAGGAGGTGTGTCTCAGCTATCCCTATCACAGCTCAGGAGGCGTGTCTCAGCTCTCCCTATCACAGCTCAGGGGGTGTGTCTCAGCTCTCCCCATCACAGCTCAGGAGGCAGTTGAAGGATGAAACTGAGCATGTGCGGCCTTCTCAATGTGCAGGTCAAAGAAATCACCAAAATAACAAACAGCAGGTGGCGCTATACAGATACATTTTATTGAATAACTCAGTGGCTAGGCTAAATTATTAATGACATGCAATTAGAAAAGTGTTCAGATCCAGGGGCTGGTTTGAAAATCGTAGAATATTTTTCGTGGGACAACCCCTTTTAGGAGCGCCTAAGTTTATTTAATTGATTCTTATGGGATTGGGACCCCACAAGTAGAGCACTCGAATAACATGACACAATTGCCACATCTTTTACCACATGGAGACGCATAAGTCAACACAGCAGCTAAATACACCAAACAAGTATATTTCTTTTTTTTTTTATAAATCAAGACTGTTTCAGGAGTAGCTTTATTTTATGGGAGTGCATTTATAATGAAGCATGTTGTAGAATAACTCACCACTTTGCTTGTTTTTACCGAGGTTTACTTTAAGTGCTTTACTTTTCTTCGAGAAGTTTCTCCTGATCTTTTTGAACTTTGTTCACTTTTCGGTGACTTCATTCACTTAAGTTTCATTTTTGCTCCTGTGGTCTTTTCAGTAGTGTTTACTTGCATTTTAGTTGGGGGTTTGAAGATGAAGTGAAGGAGAACTAAGTGCTCGGTAGGAAAATGTCAAGTACCTTGGCGAGACTTTTCTGGACGGATGTGCTCATAGTGGAGCTCAGATAAAAAACAGGTCTTGGAGAACAAGGGGTGAGCAGGATCCATAACCTCATGATGATGTCTTTATTCTAGTCTTTGAAATGTGTGGCAGCGCATACTGAGCAGGTGAAACGCTGGCTCTACCTCCCCGGGGAACTTTCATCTTGTCAACCAAAGACATGTATGACAGATAAAAGAGTATCAGATGTGAAATATTTATGTGGACGACCACAACAACATTTTTGAAACCATTGAAAAAAATATTCCAACTTCATCTGAATGCACAATAAAATGCGCAATGTTGAGCACCCTGTCAAGGAGGCAGCATTAAGAAGCGGATGATTTGGGGGGTTGAATTCAATTCATAACATCAAGTCATAAAAACTTTGACAAGAGAGTACATTTTTGAAAATCTGGCAAAGTCTCCTCATATTCCTCTAGAGCAACTTCAAGTCCATATTTTTAAAACTTTATACGAGTTTGTCTGGGATAATCAAAAACCCCATACAAGCTCTGCAATAGCCTAAATTAAAAAATAATCTTATACTCGCTCCAGATGGAGGGACCGGCCATGCCCACCAAGAAGGAGCAGAGAGATGGGACTTTTCAGGTGACAGCATGGAACAATGACGACACGGACCGCCGTAGCACTGGAGTAGGGGAGTCAGGTGAAGGTAACGGTGGCTGTGCCCACCAGTATCCCAAAAAATTTGATAGCAAAGACATATTACAGCATTCTGCTCAGCATCTACCTTGTTAAAGCTATCAAACCAGGTAGGAAAGAGGTAACAGGGCCCGTGGGAAGGAGAATGGGACAACACGTGCGTATACATCAGAATATTATTTTTTTTGGAACATTTTTACTCAGAACAAAAACCAAAGAATCGTATTGTACCTGTTCAAAGCATAACAAAGTCCAGAATAGTTAGCATGTGTACAGTATATACAGTACATACAGGGTTTATTATGTTAAAGCCTTGTCGCACTCTGTAGGTCCTGCTCGGAGTAGGATGGATGCAATTGAGTTATTCTTTATTTTAAGATTACTGCGGCGTGGATATAGAGAAGAAGAGAAGTAAGCGCAGGTGGAGTAGCAGCGTGCTACAGGGTTTGCAACTTTTTAAACTTCACGAAATTTTTTTTCGTTTCAACGCCTCCCTCACCATTTTCCAAAAATGGGGGTGTTGTAAGGGTGGGGAGGGAGTGGTGCCAGCAGGTCCGGCTCCTTCATCTTCATTCACATCTGTATATTTCAATCTGGCGCATTGGAGGATGGGCCATATCTATGATGATGCCTATGAAGAAAATGCCGGTCTTGATAAGTGTCCCGCATACTGTATATACATGGTACATACATACACATATATGCAATATATAGGACAATGGGAAAATGACTTACGGTACTTACCTGTTGCAGGAGATGCTGGCAGTGGTTTCCGCCGGTGGCTCTGCAAATTGTGCCATCTTATTATGTTCAGGAACAGCTTTTGCTGCACCACACATATCCTGGATATTCTTCAGTTTCACCTTGACTCTGTCTACGGATTAGTCTAGTAAACCCTTTAGATAAGGCTAGTTTCGCATCTCCAGCATTGTCATCCTGCAGCCAGTTCTGGCAGAGAATGCTGGGATTTGGTCGGACACAAATTGCAGCGTGCAGAGGTTTCTGTCTGTCCGATTCTGCCGGTTAGCGGCCGGATCTTCACCAGACCCTATTATAGTTAATGGGGCTGGCGGGCATTCGGCAGTGCCAGATCTGGGGAATTCTGGCAGGCTATCGGAGTTGCTGCTAGAGATGTGAAACTAGCCTACTGTATCTCCACAGATAACAGTCGCTCACCTGTGTGGTGATTGTGGAGGACACACCCCTTTTACCATATGTTCTTCAGCATGGTGTGACGTAAGTCGCCACATCTTGTGACAGTAACAATACTAATGCTCATAAATTCAGTTACCTGAGCATAGAATGGCTTGAAGACGTCCATGGACACGTCTGTGCTCACATTGTCATCACAGAGTACTGGACCCATAGCCACGCACCAAATGCCGATATTTGGCTCATGATGTGGCTGTTGGTGCAGCTTGTGGGAATTTTCTGTGTTCTGGGACCTATTGTTCTGTGCATTTACAAACTCAGTTGTACAGAACCGCGTTTCATTGGACATGACATATAATGATAGGTGCAAATGTCCGTCAACTATCATATTTAGTAGCCAATCACAATATACCACATGTTTCTGTATATCTGCCGAACAGGATATTGAGCAGCAGAACAGTCCTGTGCTTCTATGTATGTGCCTGTGTGAACGTGGCTCTCCACTATCACATATTTAACCCATAGTTTAAGGAATTTTAAGCATTTCTCTGGCCTGTAGAGATGTTCGAAATTAGACTTAGAATTAGACATGAGAAATATGGTGGACATATTTGTTTCCAGTATAGTGGAATTACAGATCTTGGCTAATAATAAGTTAGAGTTTCTTGTGCAACATGGCACCACGTATATTTGTCAGCCATCCTTCCAGGCAGACTGTGGGAGAATATAGGATATTGAAATGTGATATAGCCTACTGCCAGGGTAAATACTGTTTATATCTATCTCTCCCGACTCCCACATACACATACATGTTTGGCTCAGTCCAGTGTGTATGTGTTTTCAGTGGGGAGAGCGGAGAAAGCCTTTGCCAGATTTCTCTGATGGCCACTTATTTACCAAGAGAACAAAAGAATTGGGAGTTGAAATTATAGGTGCCTGACCTAATCCTTCTCTTTCCTGAAATCATTTGTCAGAGTCAAGAGCTCCCACACAGATTACATTTTCAGCCAGTCCAAGCAAAATACAGTGGGGTGGGCCCAGGGGCGTAGCTATAGGGTGTGGAGAGGTAGCAGTTGCTACCGGGCCCAGAAGCCTGAGGGGGCCCAAAGACCCTTGTGCCACAGAAGAAGACACCGGTATTATAGAAAGTGCATGCTGATCAAGTGGCACCTCTGGCTGGAGGGAAGGGTAAGGTCAAGAATTTGGCATAGGGTGGTGCCATTTCAATTTTTGTCTCAGTCAGCATGAAGGCTATGTGCTCCCCTACCCCGACCACAAACCTCTGAGGGAACGGGGGCCCAAGCTCAACTTTTGCACCAGGGCCCATGAGCCTTTAGCTATGCCTCTGGGTGGGCTGAAAGTATCCTAAAGACTATGGCGGCCTTAAAGGGGTTTTCCCATCTTGGACAATGGGGGCATATCACTAGGACCACTGGGACCCGCACCTATATTGAGAACGCGGCCCCAAAACAGAAGGAGGGCGCACCGCGCATGCGCGGCCGCCCTCCATTCATTTCTATGGGTCCACTGAAAAATACCCGAGCGCTGGCTCGCACCGCTCAAGCGCGGCCCAGCTCCCATTAATTTCTATGGAGCCAACAGAAATAGCCGAGCCAGCGCATATTGACATGCATATTGTTATTTGTCTTTAAATTGTAAATGTGAAAAAGTAAAAGACAAAAAAAGTGCAAAAATCCAGGACTTATGAGTAGACATGAGCAAGAGACAGATGAGTACAGAACGAGAGAGGCTATCTGTGAGGGTTGACGATCTATAAGGGAAGGAAACAGTCGGTCAATAGCTGAGCGGCCTATGTGGCCACCAAAAGAAGAAAACTTTTCTTCCTCACAGCAATAGGCCTCATTTTTCAAACTGTCTAGCAGTGAAACCATCTTTGTTGCCCATAGCAACCAATCACGGAACATCTTTCATTTCATAAACTGCTCCGGAGAAATGAAAGCTGAGCTCTGATTGGTTGTTATGGGCAGCAGTGATATTGTTTGATAAATTAGGTCCTATATAGACCTGGGAAATAAGCTTTCAATTTTATGTAGACATCACTTTTCTTGGTTTCCAAGTATGAAAAGAACATTGTGTCCTGCGGCTATGAAGTTCACGTACTGTACATGTTAGAGACCTTGGAAATAATCAATGGAAACCCATTTCATTATCTCTCCAAACACGATCATTACATGGCTCCTGGAGGAAGGAATGTCTTACAGATAAATGTCAGAGGGTTACTCAAATACCCATCACGACGCTCTATATCTTATCTGGAGCTCTATTCTCCATAAACTAGCCAGGAGGTCCTGTTAGGTGGCCGGGGTGCTGTGGGGACCGGACGGGACACCTGAAACAAAACGTCATCATGAAATGGGCAACAAATACAGTCTGTTTAGGCTTTTTCAGATGACAGCATGGAACAATGATGAAACTGCCATATTTTTCCACCAGTGACTTCAGAGGGCTGCTTTCCAAATGATTTTGACTTGGTTGGTCTTTGAAGGTTGTTGTTTTGCAGAGTCACCAACAGTCATGATTTTGCCAAGATTTTCCTGAATTTTCTGAAACAATCCTAGAAAATTCAGCTTCTCCCAGCTTGAAATTGGGTGGATTTAAACCCAGCCCAGAAGTGGGAATTCTCAGGTAGGTTTAGGGCTGGACTGACATGCCCTTTAAGGGTTTTTTTTTTGGGACCCAACTTGAATGGGACTGAGCTGCAACTAGGCCACGTGAACGATAAATGTGACATCACTGGCCTAGAAAGATGTCCCAGGGCTCACCAGAGTGCGGTAGCCTCTTCAAAGATGATATGAATCCCAGAAAACTCCTTTAATTATACGGAACAAGTCTGTAACAGAATTACATTTCCAAAGTTGCATGGATCGGCCTCCGGGTTATGTGAGGCTCCTCTTCTGAAAATTCGACTTCTGCCAATGTAATGCCCTTTATCAGGTTTCACTTCTATCGTGGACAGAGCCAGAATACTTTCTGTCACTGGTACCTCAAGGGTGAACTGGGAATATAAAATGGCCCCATGTTGTACACGGGTCCAAATAGACATAATATGGGGCAACATAAGTAGGCGGGACCTGCAATTCCACAGTGCAGCAGAAAATACTGCCGCCCTTGCCACTGTATTCAACTATATCACTGTCCTGAGGATGGTAATACAGTTGACTTCAGAAAGGCAACTGCAGATGTTGGCCAGGTGCATAAGCACCTCATGCTCCCACCATTAAAGGGGTTGTCCGAGTTATTTGTTTCTAAAGCTGCTGGTTTCTCAGAGTTGACTGAGGGTCACATGACCTATGATGTCACCTTATCTCCCTGGTCTGTGATGTTTCGTGTACAAGCCTCAGAGTTCAGATAACAGTCTGTACACGAGACGTCACTGGCCACGCCCCCTTTCTTTGCCGGGCTGCTATCTGCTCTCTCCCCGGATTCCTTCAGATAAAACATTAACCCCTTCAGCCAGAACACACTGAGGGCTCAAGGCTTTACAACAAATAGTAGCTGCAGCAGTGAGAGGAGACAAATGCTGGGCAAGGAGCTATAGAGGAATTGTACAAGAACAGGTAGGGAGAATTTCCTGTGTGTATCAGCAGTGTCATTGTACAGCTGGGACTTGTAGTCCTACACAAACAACATGCTGCTGAGTATCCCAGCAGGCAGACATGTACTCACAGCACTTATATTCACTGCCTTTGCAGAGAAGGGGGGAGAAGGGGGAGGGGCAGAGATTGTTATTACTGCATGTAAACAAAGGCCAGAAGAGAACCAGGGAAATGAGGAAATATAGATTTTTTTTGCCTAAAACTTGCTGAACTTAGTTATATATTGCTACCCATCAGATTTACAGTGCTATATATTTTTTTCCATAACTTGGACAACCCCTTTAATGCTGAGAGCATTAGGTCATTATATACTGTACCCGGCCAGCGACCACGAGGAGGGGTTAGGTGGCCTCCATGGGCATCAGCCCAACTGGAAACTTCACCGTAGGGTCTATGGCTAGTCCGCCCCTGATCTACCTCATCACATGCATCACGCTGAGGAATAATTCTGGTCTTGTCAACTAAGGAAGTGGCATCCTATCTATTATACAGGCTGGAAACCTGGAGTTCCCGTCCACATGATACATGGAACTTTGGTACTGGAAGTATATTACAAACTTTAAAACTAAAGGTTTGTACTACATACCTTGTAATTATGACAACTTTTTGAGACCTTCTGGGTCCCAAAAAACTCCTTTTATTTACCAACTAAAATGTTGGTGACTATAAGTTTAAATGACGTTACCAATTGATCTCTGCCTTGATGGCCAGATGTGGGCCTCCATTGATGGGATGCACATCTATTATTTGGCATGACAGTTCTGAGTATCAGTCCATAGAAAGGATGCTTTGGAGCTGGAGAGAGTACAGAGCAGAGCAACTAAACTGATAAGGGGCATGGAGAGTCTTAGTTATGAAGAAAGATTAAAATAATTATTTATTAAGTCTTGAGAAGAGACGTCTAAGGGGGGACATGACTAACCTCTACAAATATATAAATGAGCCATACAAAAAAATACGGTGAAAAACTGTTCCATGTAAAATGCCCTCAAAAGACAAGGGGTCACTGCCTCCGACTGGAGAAGAAAAAGTTCAGTCTCCAGAAGCATCAAAGCTTCTTTACTGTAAGAATTGTGAATCTGTGGAATAGACTTCCTCAAGAAGTTGCCACAGCAGGAACAGTGGACGGGTTTAAAAAGGGTTTAGATGAATTCTTAAAAGTAAACTACATTAATAATGCTTATGAAAATGTGTAGAAATGTGCACTTCCTTCTGGGATTTACGTCCCCTCCTATCCCTTAGTTGAAATTGATGGACATATGTCTTTTTACAACCCTATTAACTATGTACCGTATTTTTCGCCCTATAAGACGCACTTTTTTCCCCCAAAAGTAGGGGGAAAAATGTGGTGCGTCTTATAGGGCGAATACAAGTGAGCGCTTCCATAAGGAAGCGCTCACTTGTACGTAGGGACCCCCATCAGACCTCAGATCAGCCCACCCAGCCACTTAAAGACCATACTTACCTGTTCTGCGCTGCCGCTGCCCTCCGGTCCCACGCTCCGCGCTCCTCTCTCTTCCCTGCCGGCATGCACTATGACCTGACGCTGCAGCGTCACGTCATAGTGCGCGCCGGCAGGGAAGAGAGCGGAGCGTGGGACCGGAGGGCAGCGACAGCGCAGAACAGGTAAGTATGGTCTTTAAGTGGCTGGGTGGGCTGATCTGAGGTCTGATAGGGGCACAAGACGCTGATCTGAGGTGTGAAGGGGGCACAAGATGCTAATCTGAGGTCTGATGGGGGCACAATATGCTAATATGAGGTCTGTTGGGGGCACAATATGCTAATCTGAGGTCTGTTGGGGGCACATTCTGCTGATCTGAGGTCTGATGGGGGCACATACTGTTGCTCTGAGGTCTGATGGGGGCACATTCTGCTGATCTGAGGTATGATGGGGGCACATTCTGCTGATCTGAGGTCTGATGGGGGCACATTCTGCTGATCTGAGGTCTGGTGGGCGCACAGTGAGATGGTATGGGGGCACAGTGGACTGATATGGGGCCATGGTGAGCTGATCTGAGGTCTGGTGGGGGGCTGACATGGAGGGGTGATGGAGTTCTAACATGGAGGGCTGATATGGGGGTCTGATGTGATGTCCTGAAATTTATGGGCAGTCTGATAAGAGGATCTGATGAAAAATATTTTTTTCTTATTTTCCTACACTAAAACCTAGGTGCGTCTTATGGGCCGGTGCGTCTTATAGGGCGAAAAATACGGTAACTATGTAATGTGGAGGGGATGTCCAGTAGTTATCAATTTTTCATGTGCCAACTGTGCATGTTCCACAATGACCAATCCCTAGAAATTGGTCACTTATACATTCATTAACCGTGGCCAAGCTGATGTCCTACATTAACTCACCTCCATGTTTCCACCCCCAAAATAATTTATGTTGATTGCACATCTGTTATCATCATCAGTTTTTCTAAGTGACTCCAACTGACTATGAACAAGGAGTTTACCATTTAAAATGGCTAATGTATGGCCAGTGTTAAGACAGCAGTGATATCAAAATCTCTATGCTATGACTGACAGGGGGCATTATAGGCCAAATCATTCTAGTGATTGAGTCTAGTGTCAAAGCAACAGAAACCACAATGGAACGTGACAGACCTTATAGCAAGCCAACGGGGTCCATCGTAGCCGGTCTCCAGTATGAAGATCTGCATTGTTATACATTTATATTACAATTCAATTCAGTCACATTTGTTTTCAGCTTTCTGAAAACCTAGGTGACACCTCTGTGGACATCTGAGTAATGGTGGCCATTAGTGATCACCAAAGAGCATTAGAAATGGCTGACAAGAATATTAAATGACTTTGCACGAGAGGGAGCAGCATAAATGCCGTTCATAAAGTCAGATGCAGCGATCCTATGATAGAAGAAGAAGCACGAGAAAAGAAAATGTTATCTTTTGAAAATATCATGAAAGGAGTCATTGAGGGGAAGAAAAATCAATATCTCAACCTCTTACACAGACTTTCTGCCAGTTCGGTTCCCAAGGACATCAAATCAATTATACCAACATTTTAGAAGTTAAGGAGCTGCCCTTTCCTATTTATATATGCAGATCAGCTCTCTTTCCAAAAAGAAAGGAAGTCTGAGGCTCTGATACTATCAGAAGTAATGCAGAAGCTATGCTCGACCTTTTAAACAGTCCTTGAGATATAATTTAGGTTTATAGCCAAGCCAGCACCTCATCTGCAGAAGGCTGTTTTGGGGTGATTGCCCCTCATCAGCGCAAAGCAGAGAGATCTGACTTAGGCTAGTATCTTACTAGCTTTGTGAGGTCCTAGATAAGTAATGTAAGTAGAAGCAATGCTTGACCTTTTAAACAGTCCTTGAGATAGAATTTAGGTTTATAGCCAAGCTAAGATATCATCTGCAGACTGATGTTTTGGGGTGATTGCCCCTCATCAGTGCAAAGCAGGGATAGTTTGACACTAGCTTTGTGAGATTCTACAGAAGTAATGCAGAAGCTATGCTCGACGTTTTAAACAGTCCTTGAGATATAATTTCGGTTTTTAGCCAAGCCAGTATCTCATCTGCAGACTGATGTTTGGGGTGATTGCCCCTCATCAGTGCAAAACAGGGAGACCCTGACAGGCAAGTTTCACACTAGCGTTATGAGATCCGGCAGGCCGTTCCTGCAGGGAAAAGCCTGATGGGTGTCACGCTCGGGTGTGGGGGGAAAAGCCACACCGAGCGTATGAGGGATGGGAACAGACAAAACCAGGGAACTGGTCACCTCCTGCAGGGGACCCTAAGACTAGGCCCTAGCTGGCTACCAGTATGAACTAACCCGGGTGGTAGGAAAGCTCATACACAGGAACCTAATCTGAGTAAACACTAGAACACCCTGCAGTCTAATGACCCAAGAGAGTAACCCGTTCCTCCAAGCGAAAGGATGAACAGGAGACTCCAACTGGAATAACCAAAGGAAGGGAAAACACTTAACTTTAAGTAGAACTCAGCAACAGGATCTCAGCCGAGATCCACACCACTCTCAATCAGGGATGTAGCAGATATAAACCGCAAGGGATACTGGGAGAGGAAGAGGTAAGTAGGAGACAGCTAATTGCCCAGCGGCAACAGCTGAGGGAAAGGGGTGTGGGAACAGCACCCAAACCACAGGGAATAGCCTGTCCAACCTGTCACTTAGAAAGCCGCGCAGAACGTCTGATTCCAGACGCAAGACCGCTCGTGACATTACCCCCCCTTTTACGGGTGACCTCCGGGCACCCAGGACCAACTTTATCAGGGTGACACCTGTGAAAGGCTTTTACCAAACGACTGGCATTCACGTCAGATGCCGGTACCCATGACCTCTCCTCAGGACCATAACCCTTCCAATGAACCAGATATTGAAGGGTCCCACGAAGAACTCGAGAATCAATGATCTTGACAATCTGAAATTCCAAATTACCATCCACCAAGACAGGCGCGGGTGGCAAGGGAGATGGCTCCAGAGGTTCAACATACCTCTTCAACAAACATCTGTGAAACACATTATGGATTTTCAGGGCCTGCGGAAGTTCAAGACGAAATGCTACAGGATTAATAATGGCCGTGATTTTATATGGGCCAATAAATCTTGGACCCAACTTCCATGAAGGAACTTTCAACTTAATGTTCCTAGTAGACAGCCACACAGAATCACCCACATTTAGGTCCGGACCATTCATGCGTCTCCTGTCAGCCACACGTTTGTACTTGTTACCCATATTTATCAAGTTACTTTGAATTTTTCGCCATATGGAAGACAATGATGACGAAAAACGTTCTTCCTCAGGAATACCAGAAGTATCAGAACCACAAAATGTGCCAAACTGCGGGTGAAAGCCATATGCACCAAAAAATGGTGACTTACCAGTGGAGTCCTGTCTGCGATTATTCATGGCAAACTCAGCCAGAGACAAAAACGAGGACCACTCCTCCTGGTTCTCAGAGACAAAGCATCTCAAATAAGTCTCCAGATTCTGATTGGTACGCTCAGTCTGTCCATTCGTCTGGGGATGAAAGGCAGAGGAGAAAGACAGTTGTACCCCGAGCCGAGTACAGAACGCCCTCCAGAATCTGGACACAAACTGAGTCCCACGATCAGAGACCACGTCAGTGGGAATGCCATGAAGTTTCACAATGTTGTCAACAAACACTTGTGCAAGAGTTTTAGCATTGGGGAGTCCAGGTAATGCAATAAAGTGCGCCATTTTACTAAAATGATCTACAACCACCAGAATAACTGTCTTACCAGACGACTCAGGCAGATCAGTGATGAAGTCCATGGATAGGTGAGTCCATGGTCTGGACGGGATGGGTAATGGAAGTAGGGGTCCAGAGGGACGAGTATGTGTCACCTTAGAGCGTGCGCAGACACTACAGGCTGACACATATTCCTCAACACACTTACGCAGACCTGGCCACCAGAATCTACGAGAGATGAGATCGACAGTGGATTTACTCCCAGGGTGTCCCGCAAGTACCGAAGAATGATGCTCCTCAAAAACCTTATAACGCAAATCAGAAGGAACAAACAACTTCCCGGGAGGGCAAGACTCCGGCGCATCTCCCTGGGCCTCAAGCACTTTAGCCTCAAGATCAGGGTAAAGAGCGGATATCACCACTCCTTCAGACAGTATAGGGCTAGGATCTTCAAAATCACCACCCCCGGGAAAACTACGTGACAAGGCATCCGCCTTCACATTCTTAACCCCAGGACGGTATGTGACAATGAAATTGAATCTGGTGAAGAACAAAGACCATCTGGCCTGCCTCGGATTAAGTCGTCTAGCCGACTCCAGGTAAGCCAGATTTTTGTGATCAGTGAATACCGTGATTGGATGATTCGCCCCTTCCAACCAATGACGCCATTCCTCAAAAGCCAACTTAATGGCCAGTAACTCTCGGTTACCCACATCATAATTTCTCTCCGCCACAGAGAGTTTCTTCGAAAAAAAAGCACATGGGCGCCATTTACCAGGTGACGGGCCCTGTGATAACACAGCTCCTACCCCCACATCGGATGCGTCAACCTCCACAATGAAAGGTTGTGACACATCTGGCTGCACCAATATAGGGGCAGAGGAAAAGCACTCCTTTACAGCAGAGAAGGCTTGCAATGCTGCATCAGACCACACAGAGACATCCGTCCCTTTCTTAGTCATGTCAGTTAAGGGTTTAACCATAGTCGAATAGTTCTTAATAAATTTTCGGTAATAGTTGGTGAACCCCAAAAATCGCATAAGAGCCTTCAGATTTTCAGGTCGGTCCCAGTTCAGAACAGCACAGACCTTCTCTGGATCCATACGAAAACCTGAAGATGAAAGCAGGTATCCTAAGAATTGCACCTCATGTACAGCAAAAGCACATTTCTCTAATTTTGCATACAACTTGTTATCTCTTAAGATTTGCAACACCTGCCTCACGTGATCCTGATGTGTCACAATATCTGGAGAATAGATTAGTATGTCATCCAAATACACGACTACAAACCTCCCCACAAGATGATGAAAAATGTCATTAACAAAATGCTGGAAGACAGCAGGAGCATTGGTCAACCCAAAAGGCATGACCAGGTTCTCAAAGTGGCCCTCAGGAGTGTTAAAGGCCGTCTTCCATTCATCCCCTTCCTTGATCCTGACCAGATTATATGCCCCCCTTAAGTCCAACTTGGAGAACACCTTGGCATCCACAATCTGGTTAAACAAGTCAGGAATCAAAGGAAGGGGGTACGGATCACGGACAGTAATCCTATTGAGTTCACGGAAATCCAGACATGGCCTAAGGGATCCGTCCTTTTTTTTAACAAAAAAGAACCCTGCTGCCACAGGAGATTTGGAAGGCCTAATATGTCCTTTAGCCGAACTCTCAGCAATATATTCCTTCATGGCCGTTCTCTCAGGTCCAGAAAGGTTATACAGCCTGGATTTAGGCAATCTTGTTCCAGGAATAAGATTGATAGGACAATCGTATTCCCGTTGAGGGGGTAAATCCTGACATCCACCTTCAGAAAATACATCAGAGAAATCCGATATAAAAGAAGGAAGAGTCTTAGTGGTTAAAGCAGAAAAAGATGTATTAAGGCAATTGTCAACACAATAATCGCCCCAATCCACAATTTGTCTAGTATGCCAGTCAATGGACGGATTATGTTTGCTTAACCACGGTAAACCCAGAACCACAGGAGCAGGAAGACCTTCCAACACAAAACATGAAATAAGCTCCTGATGAAATTCACCCACTCTTAATTTGATATCATGCACCATCTGAGACAAACACTTCTGAGAGAGAGGTGCAGAATCAATGGCAAACACAGAAATCCTCTTATCCAAAGAACTTGGTGACAATCCATGCATACGGACAAACTGAGCATCAATCAAGTTCACCCCTGCCCCGCTGTCAATAAACACCTCAATTTTCACAACCTTTGATTCTAGCGCCACCTCGGCAGTCAGGAGAAAACGGGTACTGCAGGATGAAGACAAATGCACATTTTCAGTCTCCCTACCCACTCCACCAAGAGTGAGATGAGAATTCAACGCCCCCTTTTCTTTTCTCTCCTTTAGAGATAGGAAGCATGGACATACATTGATAAAGTGTCCTTTCTGACCACAGAAAAAACACACACCCTTTTTATTACCCAGATGTTTACGGGTGGCTACAGGAGTGGCTCCCCCTAATTGCATAGGTTCATCCCCAGACATCAACCTAGGGGAATATTCACCCAAAGTATCATAGGAAGCTGGTACACTATGTGATAGTACGTCCTGAGAGCGGGGGCCCCTAGATCGCTCTCTCAGGCGCCTATCCATGCGCACAGCAAGAGACATAGCGGCTTCCAAAGACACAGGAGTTTCCTGAAAGGCCAAAGCGTCCTTCAGCCTTTCAGACAAACCTTGACAGAATTGGCTACGTAAAGCCGGATCGTTCCATTCAGTATTGGTCGCCCACCTCCGAAACTCAGAGCAATACGTCTCAACCGGCCGCTCACCCTGACAAAGGTTACGTATCTGGGTCTCTGCCAGGGAGATACGATCCGGGTCATCATAGATAATCCCTAAAGCCTTGAAAAATTCATCTACCGACCGGAGAGACAGCGATCCGGCCGGTAGAGAAAAGGCCCATGACTGCGCATCCCCTTTAAGCAGCGAGATGACCACACCAACCTTCTGTTCCTCATTACCAGAAGAATGTGGACGCAGTCTGAAATACAATTTGCACGCCTCCCTAAATAGAACAAAATTATCACATTCCCCAGAAAATCTATCCGGGAGGGGGACCTTAGGCTCCAAACAGGCCTGACACTCAGCACCCCCAGAACCACCAGCCTGTGGTCTCTGAATCTGGTTGCGGATGTCAGCCACCTCCAAGCTGAGTCCCTGCAGCCGTTCAGCCAGTGTAGCAATAGCATCCATGTCAGCACAAAAATGACATAAATTTTTGTTAGCGGCGGTTTATAATGTCACGCTCGGGTGTGGGGGGAAAAGCCACACCGAGCGTATGAGGGATGGGAACAGACAAAACCAGGGAACTGGTCACCTCCTGCAGGGGACCCTAAGACTAGGCCCTAGCTGGCTACCAGTATGAACTAACCCGGGTGGTAGGAAAGCTCATACACAGGAACCTAATCTGAGTAAACCCTAGAACACCCTGCAGTCTAATGACACAAGAGAGTAACCCGTTCCTCCAAGCGAAAGGAGGAACAGGAGACTCAAACAGGAATAACCAAAGGAAGGGAAAACACTTAACTTTAAGTAGAACTCAGCAACAGGATCTCAGCCGAGATCCACACCACTCTCAACCAGGGATGTAGCAGATATAAACCGCAAGGGATACTGGGAGAGGAAGAGGTAAGTAGGAGACAGCTAATTGCCCAGCGGCAACAGCTGAGGGAAAGGGGTGTGGGAACAGCACCCAAACCACAGGGAATAGCCTGTCCAACCTGTCACTTAGAAAGCCGCGCAGAACGTCTGATTCCAGACGCAAGACCACTCGTGACATTGGGTCTCTCTGGATCGGGTACTGCTAGAAGCCACTGCGTTCCAGTTAGTCCTGATTAAACCATTATACTTTTACTACTATAATACTGCTCCTATGTACAAGAATATAACTACTATAATACTGCTCCTATGTACAAGAATATAACTACTATAATACTGCTCCTATGTACAAGAATATAACTACTATAATACTGCTCCTATGTACAAGAATATAACTACTATAATACTGCCTCTTATGTACAAGATTATAACTACTATAATACTGCTCATATGTACAAGAATATAACTACTATAATACTGCTCCTATGTACAAGAATATAACTACTATAATACTGCTCCTATGTACAAGAATATAACTACTATAATACTGCTCCTATGTACAAGAATATAACTACTATAATACTGCTCCTATGTACAAGAATATAACTACTATAATACTGCTCCTATGTACAAGAATATAACTACTATAATACTGCTCCTATGTACAAGAATATAACTACTATAATACTGCTCCTATGTACCAGAATATAACTACTATAATACTGCTCCTATGTACAAGAATATAACTACTATAATACTGCTCCTATGTACCAGAATATAACTACTATAATACTGCTCCTATGTACAAGAATATACAGTGCCTTGAGAAAGTATTCGGCCCCCTTGAACTTTTCAACCTTTTGCCACATTTCAGGCTTCAAACAAAAAGATAAAACATTTTAAATTTTTGGTGAAGAATTAACAAGTGGGTCACAATTGTGAAGTGGAACGAAATTTATTGGATAATTTAAACTTTTTTTGTAATAATAAAACTGAAAAGTGGGGCGTGCAAAATTATTTGCCCCCTTCCATTAATACTTTGTTGCTCCACCTTTTGCTGCGATTCCAGCTGCGGTCTCTTGGGGGATGTCTCTATCAGTTTTGCACATCTAGAGACTGAAATTCTTGCCCATTCTTCCTTGTAAAACAGCTGGAGCTCTTTGAGGTTGGATGGAGACGTTTGTGAACAGCAGTTTTCAGCTCTTTCCACATATTCTCAATTGGATTCAGGTCTGGACTGTGACTTGGACATTCTAAGTCCTGGATACCTTTATTTTTGAACCATTCCATTGTAGATTTTGCTTTATGTTTGGGATCATTGTCTTGTTGGAAGATAAATCTCCGTCCTAGTCTCAGGTCTTTTCATCCAGAATGGTCCTGTATTTGGCTCCATCCATCTTCCATCAATTTTAACCATCTTCCCTGTCCCTGCTGATGAAAAGCAGGCCCAAACCATGATGCTGCCCCCACCATGTCTGACAGTGGGGATGGTGTGTTCAGGGGGATGAGCTGTGTTGCTTTTACACCAAACATATCATTTTGCATTGTTTCCAAAAAGTTGGATTTTGGTCTCATCTGAGCAGAGCCCCTTCTTCCACATGTTTGGTGTCTCCCAGGGGCTTGTGGCAAACTGTAAACCAGACTTTTTATGGATATCTTTGAGAAATGGCTTTCTTCTTGCCACTCTTCCATAAAGGGCAGATTTGTGAAGTGTTGGACTGATTGTTGTCCTATGGACAGACTCTCCCACCTCAGCTGTAGATCTCTGCAGTTCATCCAGAGTGATCATGGGCCTCTTGGCTGCATCTCTGATCAGTCTTCTCCTTGTTTGAGATGAAAGTTTAGAGGGACGGCCGGGTCTTGGTAGATTTGCAGTGGTCTGATACTCCTTCCATTTCAATATGATCGCTTGCACAGTGCTCCTTGGGATGTTTAATGCTTGGGAAATCTTTTGGTATCCAAATCCGGCTTTAAACTTCTCCACAACAGTATCAGGGACCTGCCTGGTGTGTTCCTTGGTCTTCATGATGCAGAACCCTGAGACTATCACAGAGCAGGTGCATTTATACGGAGACTTGATTACACACAGGTGGATTCTATTTATCTTCATCAGTCATTTAGGACAACATTGGATCATTCAGAGATCAGAGATCAACTTCTGAACTGAAAGTAAATGGGCCGAATAATTTTGCACGCCCCACTTTTCAGTTTTATTATTACAAAAAAAGTTTAAATGATCCAATAAATTTCGTTCCACTTCACAATTGTGACCCACTTGTTGTTGATTCTTCACCAAAAATGTAAAATGTTATATCTTTTTGTTTGAAGCCTGAAATGTGGCAAAAGGTTGAAAAGTTCCAGGGGGCTGAATACTTTCGCAAGGCACTGTAACTATTATAATGCACCCTATGTGCATAGATATGACTACTAGATTACTAGAAAACTGTTTTTAAGTTAAAAAATAATACTATAGTTCATGGGCAAATTTTCATTTTCCTACTGTTATAATTTACCTGACTTTTTTCCGGTTCGTGATTTCTCTTTAACCAATGTTTTTAGGGTATCGTTACATTTTATTAGCTCAGTGTGACAGCACAGTAATGCAAATTTCTCCATGCGTTTAAATGTTTTATTACTTTTTCCTAAAATTGACCTAAGTTAATTACCTGTTAGCATGCCTGTCTGTTTTGTCGTCATTGCTTTAGGCTGATCTACCAGTAATTAATGCATTTATAATGTGATGCGCGTGTGAATGGACTCCATTATTTGTTCGCCCGAACATTGTGTATTTCTGTAAGGAATATTGTGTAAGAAACAATTTATTTTCAAGGTTCAACTGATTTTCTTCAACTGTTCAGGGCAAAAATAAATTGTTAGTACATTAGCACATCCGTAAAATCATGACCTTTATTTCATCCAATTTATACTGTATATTATATACATGGTCATGGCTTACGAGTGACTATTTGTATGTTTGTTAGAATAGCAGTCACATTCTTGAATATTGGGGCAGTATTATACAGTAGTTACAGGTAGTAATTATATTGTTGTCCATAAAAGGTAGTATTATGGAAGTTACCTTATTTTTCACACTATAAGACGCACCTGCCCATAAGACGCGACTAGGTTTTAGAGGAGGAAAATTAGACAGTAAAATATTTATTATTATACCTCAGACCCCCAATGTTAATCAGACCTTAGCTCAGACCCCCAATCAGACCTCAGATAAGACCAACAATCAGACACCCAATGTTAATCAGACCCCGTTGTTAATAAGACCCCCAATCAGACCTCAGATCAGATCCCCAATGTTAAAGAAGAACTCCCGCAAAAATTTTTATTAAATTTTATTTATTATTTTATTATCCTGCTAGAAATGTACATGATGTAATCTGTAGTGAATGTCATTTTCTTACCAGTGTCTGCATTTTTGACTTATATAATCCTGAAGTTTCTTATCTGTGTCATGTGACTAGGAATTAGACCCACCAACTCACACAGAGACTTATGTGTGGACAGGAAGTCTAATTCTCTATGCATTCCTATGGGAGCCTCACTTTCAGTCTCATAGTAATGAATAGAGCAGTAACTGACTTCCTGTCCTGGATCAGTTGGAGGTCAGGGAGTTGGTCACATGACCCAGCTACAATAAGAAGAGAGGTTATAACTCACAATTACATTCTCTGATAAGAAGATGACATTCACTACAGATTATATCATGCACCTTTCTAACAGGTCAGAGAATAAAAAAATTGCGGGGGTTCTTCTTTAATGAGTTCCCAATCAGACTTCAGATCATAGCCCTAATGTGAAAGATTCCCATTTAGGACTCTGATCAGAGCCCCAGTGTGAATAAGACCCCCCAATTCAGACCTCCATGCTCAGAGCAAAAAAAATAAAAATCAACTTACCTCTCCTGCCACTACTCCTAACATCCAACGCTCTTCCTGGTCTTCCTGTCACTGAGCGCACTGACCTCCCCACACTGGTGCGCAGGTAACAGCACAGCATGAGGAGCCTGCAGGAGAAGACGAGGAAGCGGTGAGCATGGAGCCCTGGGAGCGCTGCATTCACTGCTTTCCGGTCCTCCTGTGCTAATGAGCACATCCATAATCGAAGCGCTCATTAGTATTCGCCCCATAAGGCACACAGGGGGGCGGAATGCGTCTTATAGGGTGAAAAATATGGCATATTCTTATACATAGGAGGCGGTATAGTAGTATTTATATTCCTATATATAGGAGCAGTATTATAGTAGTTATATTCTTGTACATAGGAGCAGTATTATAGTAGTTATATTCTTGTACATAGGAACAGTATTATAGTAGTTATATTCTTGTACATAGGAGCAGTATTATAGTAGTTATATTCTTGTACATAGAAGGCAGTATTATAGTAGTTATATTCTTGTACATAGGAGCAGTATTATAGTAGTTATATTCTTGTACATAGGAGCAGTATTATAGTAGTTATATTCTTGTACATAGGAGCAGTATTATAGTAGTTATATTCTTGTACATAGGAGCAGTATTATAATAGTTATATTCTTGTATATAGGAGGCAGTATTATAATAGCTATATTCTTGTACATAGGAGCAGTATTATAGTAGTTATATTGTTGTACATAGGAGCAGTTTTTTAGTAGTTATATTCTTGTACATAGGAGCAGTATTATAGTAGTTATATTCTTGTATATAGGAGCCAGTATTATAGTAGTTATATTCTTGTACATAGGAGCAGTATTATAGCAGTTATATTATTGTACATAGGAGCAGTATTATAGTAGTTATATTCTTGTACATAGGAGCAGTATTATAGTAGTTATATTCTTGTACATAGGAGCAGTATTATAGTAGTTATATTCTTGTACATAGGAGCAGCATTATAGTAGTTATATTCTAGTACATAGGAGCAGTATTATAGTAGTTATATTCTTGTATATAGGAGCCAGTATTATAGTAGTTATATTCTTGTACATAGGAGCAGTATTATAGCAGTTATATTATTGTACATAAGAGCAGTATTATAGTAGTTATATTCTTGTACATAGGAGCAGTATTATAGTTATTTTAATAGGAGTATTATAGTATTATTCTTGTACATAGGAGCAGTATTATAGTAGTTATATTCTTGTACATAGGAGCAGTATTATAGTAGTTATATTCTTGTACATAGGAGCAGTATTATAGTAGTTATATTCTTGTACATAGGAGCAGTATTATAGTAGTTATATTCTTGTACATAGGAGCAGTATTATAGTAGTTATATTCTTGTACATAGGAGGCAGTATTATAGTAGTTATATTCTTGTACATAGGAGCAGTATTATAGTAATTATATTCTTGTACATAGGAGCAGTATTATAGTAGTTATATTCTTGTACATAGGAGCAGTATTATAGTAGTTATATTCTTGTACATAGGAGCAGTATTATAGTAGTTATATTCTTGTACATAGGAGCAGTATTATAGTAGTTATATTCTTGTACATAGGAGCAGTATTATAGTAGTTATATTCTTGTACATGGAAGGCAGTATTATAGTAGTTTTGCAAATGGGGCAATTTTATAACATTTTTATAATGTTTTTTTATGCTTGTTCAAAGGTGCAGTGTTATTTTACTTCTATTCTTGTACATGCGGCAGCCTTACTATTTCACATTAAGTCAGTAAACTCAGTTATTATTACTTGAAGTTAGGGCCTAAAGAGTGAGGATTTTGTAAGACAAAAAGTTTTCCGTTTTCTTCTCTGTCAGGTGCAGGGTGTTCAGACATTGTATTCATGAAAATCACCATCCACATCTGTATCTACATCTAATACGGCTTAAAAAATATAGACATTAAGATATTTGGAGACTTTTGGGTCAACCTAAGAATTGCTCATCTTTATCCTTAGTTTTCCGAGTGACAGATTACCTATTAAAGCAGATTCCACATGACAAACAACCAGGGGATTACCACATGTGAAATTAGCTGCTTTGAATGATTTTAGTCCGTTTCCATCTCAAACTGCACAGCCTCGGCAGAAATTCAGTTGTTTCCATTTTTCCATTTAAAAAATCCATACTGTGAATATGCAGTAACCTTCGAGGAAACATGGGTTGTATTTTACATTGTGCCCTAGCATATGGTTCCTCTACAGATAAGAGGTAACTGTCTTGTCCGGCAGCCAGTTTTGTCATTTAAAGTTTTTGGGCTTCAATGGACAATCTATCTATTAGTTCTCCACTAAACAAGAGCCATTTATAATACTGGTGGCAAAATATTTTGGGTCCTCTCATGGACCAAGGCCTGGCTGTGAATAGTACATCTGCATCCCCTATAGGGACATGGACTTTAAGCTGAGGCTAACGCGTCTGTTAATGGTGCAGTGGGAAATCATAGTCATTGACCGAACCTAGACCACAGCTGTCCTACATATTTGGGCAGCATTCATCACCTTACGTGTTCTGTTTAGATGGTGCTGAAGTACATGAAACGCGTAGTGAGGAGGGGGGGATAAAAAGTGCCAGGTTGCTTGGACATAATAAGGCTCAGCATTAATGACTCTCAACGAATTTCCAAGCTTATTAAAGCATGAAGTCCTCACGTAGCTGTCACCAGAAGGACTCATCAGCTGTTTTATTTTAATTAGCAATTAAGTGATAATGACAAAGATTAAGGAATAAGGATGGATGGAGAGTCAAAATTTTTAAATCCTTTTTTTATTAGCTATGACTATGAGCTGTACGGTCTACATTCTTAAGATGATTGTTAGACATGTCACCTCCATGTACAAGAAATGAGAGTAATTAGAAATCTAAGAATAAAATGGGGCCCTCCTTCGCACCCCTAACCACCATGGACAGGAGGATTTGGTGCTTGTTCATCCCCTGCTTCTATGTAGAACCTGTAGAGAGTGGACCCTCTCCATCACTGGTCCATCACCCTCTAGTTTAAGGTAAGCAGCCACCATGGTGTGTCAATAGTGTATTTATAGGGGGTGAATAGGTATCAGTCACACCTTTGTTCTGCCACCTAAGAGTCCTTTAATGGGTGCAGATTTTTTTTTTGTATAATCTTTATTTGTCAAAAAGGATAATACAGAAAATTACAAGGAAGAGGCCACAATATGGCCCAAATACAGACAGTATATCAATCAACATAGCATACATAAAATTAGCCTAAAGTTGGAAGGTAGTAATGAAAGTCCTCGAGAGGTATAAATTATTGGGGTAGGTATGGCGGGGTACTAAGGACAGGAAGGGGGGGTAGGAAAGAGGGACATAGGGAGATAAAAAGTCACTTATAGAAATCAATACGTTTGATAACATTAATCAGTACAAAGTGAACCAACAATACAATAACACAATGTACCGGGTTCTCAAGGGTTATCAGAGCTGGCGTAGGGGCTAAAGGACATGTCAAGTAGGAGCTAAGAAAGCTAAACCAATGACAGTAGCCATCAATGTTGCCATCTCACATGGCAGGGCGGGTGTGTGTGTGTGTGGGGGTATGTACGGCCAAAAGAATGGCCAAATGGGAAAGGAGCCAGTAAACATCTGTGCATAGTTTCACATCCTACATGTGGTTAATCGTCTTCCAATGAGTCCAAGAGGCCAAAGGGTTAGAAAGGTGGGGTGTGACCATCTCTCCCAGTTGAAAAATTTGGTGAACGTTTGGGTCTAGCCAGTGGGGGGCAAAAGTTTTGCTGCTGTGAGTAGATATGCGAGAAGCGAGACGGGTGCAGATTTTTGTCCGGTAACAAGCACCGATCAACAACACAGCAGGTTGATCGATGGTCATTCATTTACGTAAAAAGGTGAAACCTTGTAATGATCAAGAAGTAAGATTGACATCTGTGGTATATAAAATATTTGAAGTCACTCTAAGAGATGAGCTGCAAAAGTATATAGGGGTTAATAAATAAATAACTGATAACCAGCATGGATTCACACGCTGGGTTTCCATGAGGAGGCAGAAGTGGGCTAGTCCCCTTTCCTACCAAGGGAGGGGCAGCAGGAAATGTCTAGTTTGTCTACGCCAGGGCAGCGTCAGACATACCATGATGTAGCAGCTAGAGGAGGCCCCCTGCTGCAGCAGGAGTCCCTCCAGAGGGAAGCAGCTCATAGAGCACCCTGACTCTTTGCAGATTTACCTACAGAGTGTAACGAAGGGGTCAACAGCCAAAGCCACCCCACTCTAGAGATACCACAACAGTCCTAAAGTCCAGCTGCCAGAATAGAGCTGAGTTTTGCACAGCAGAGAAAGAAAAAGCAGAGTACTCAAGTTTGCCTGCCAGTTTATGGTAAAGCCTGCTGGAACCAATATTGTCTATGGTAAAGCCTGAATATTGTCTGGATACAAGTTGATGGGGGGGGGGCACGTTTTAATTGCAAAGACTTTAGAAAAGACCAGGGGATAATTACTTGTGGAGGAAAGATAATTCATAGACATCAATACAGGAAAGGATTCTTTACAGTCAGAGAAGTCACACCATGGAATGTCCTACCCCAACAGGTAGTAATGGCAGATACTATGTCAGCAGTTACAAAAGGTAAAAAAGACTTATCTGACAGCAAAAGACATAAAGGGGTTATAGTAAATATAACAAATAATGTCATATAATTGATCTGAGAAAAGGATGAACTTGATGGGCGTCTTTTTGCAACTTATGTAACTATGTACCATAACTGACCTATATTATGGCTTCCGTTCCTCCATCATTAGGGCATTAGCTGATGCTATAGCCTTATTAAAACACTTCATCTAAAAACTCATCATGGAGATTTATGTCGTAATTTCTGCGCATTATAAGATTGCTTACACTTACCACACCTAATTCCTCAGGGATATAGACCGAATATAAGGATTTATCAGCCAATGGGCTCCTGCTGTTCTTCACAACATGAGTGTGGTATATTATATCCATTTATCAGGAACTGATTAGTGCAGCATTGGTACAATTATTAGTGATATATTTTCATAGGTGAGGGCGAAATATAGCGAAAGATCTTCAGTAGGAAAATATCTTCATAACCACATAGGTTCTATTTGTAAGGTGGTTTTCAAGAGGCGTTTGTCAAAAAAATGATACACCTGGATGTCCCCTGGCCTGTTTATGAGTGGAGGTAGAATACAGACTTTTAGTCAAAGAGGGCACATGAACACCAGTTTCTGGGGAGCTAAACTGCATAGCAAGAAGCAAAATCAAGTCCTACTCAAGGGCATTGAAAGTGTCTGGAGAGAGAAAGGAGGCTGATCCTGAGCCTTATGTTGTTATTTGGTCAATTGAAATGGTTCGATTTGTTGTATTTCTGTTCTCAATAGTATTGTATAGATAGGTCAGGGTTAACAACTTTGACTCAGCCCATTTAAATTACTAGGAGATGGACCTGGCTTCATTCCCTGTCTAGTTTAGGGAGTCTAGTGCTGACTGAGACAGAGAGGGGGCCTACATGTGCTTGCTTCTCAGCACTAGGTCTGAGTCCTAGAGAACCATCATCTCTGAGACAGCTACTGCAGAGAAATAAGCTTTTTACAAAGTGCTCCAGAGAGTGAGCGAAAGAGAAGGAACATTAGAAGGTCTGGCATCTGCAAGGCCATGCAGTAGAGTCAGACAGCATAATACTGTGTACATTTAAGGCTGATAGAGACTTTGCTGCTGTGAGAGGGAACATTGTTAATGCACCCTTCCATACTCTGAGATGGTTCTGCCAGCCGTATCTTAATTCTGTACCCCTCAGTCGAGGAATTGCAGAACATCTAACGAGAACCTCATTGCACGCCTAAGGTGCTGCAGAGAGACACTTTAGAAAGACAGGGTGAAGGTGTACCACAACCCTCATCATTACTGCTATCCATATATTGCTATTAAGGAAGAACTGCACTGTGATTTTCTTGGGACTGTGATTTGATACTGTTGGATGTACTACTACTCATATTCTGCACGTTAGCAAAGAGAGTTACCTATTTATTTACTACAACTGGCCTGGTCACTGACTCCATTACCATACATTGGCCATTGCACCTACATCTACACTCCTGTCTTGCACCCTGCCAAAACCCTTAACACCAAGGGCACCCCAACTACTACGAAGCAGGAGCCACAACATCAGGGTGTGCCATGAGGGAAGAAAAAGTGTGCCCTCCTATCACTGAACTGCCCAAGGAGGGTATAGATGTGAGGATAGCTGAGGCTATTACTGGTATCTTCCTGTATATTTTATTATATATAGTTATATTGTTGAAGATGATGCTTGTATTTTTCCATTTCATATCAGCTCTGGGTTACAGTATTCTGGTTCACTGACCCAGCTGTAACTGTCTGACTAGTCTTTAGTGTCTAATACCAGCCCCCCTTCCCACCCTCGCTTCCCAATAGATAATCATTAACATAGCGGCCTTGGCATATCTGACAATTTCAACCTTGTTTAGTTTTTTACTTTTTGTGTTCGTTTCCCCTTTTTTTGAGTATTTGTAAAGCTGTGCTTTAAAGGTTAGATTTGTATGCCTGATAGTATGACTGGTTGCTTCACAAAAACAATATTGAATAACTCGTTACAATGTAGCATTTAAAGCACACAAAACCATGTCTTTATCACAGTGCAGTGCTATAGACTAGTGGTAAGTCCACTGCCTGCTATACAGGATGTCTGGGTTTCAAACCTTTATAGTTACTGCAAAATTAATGTTACTAAAAAAAAAAAATTAATGGAGCAAAAACCATTATAATAAACGTGTTTTTTTGTAACAGCCTCAACTGGAATACGCAGTTCAGTTCTGGGTGTTCTGACACCCTCAATCCGTCTGTGTGAACTAGTTGTCAGACAGTTAATTCTTTCCTATCAATTCATTGAGCTGGGCGCAGGGGGGTCCTTTTCAACTTTTATTAATAGGATCAGTGTAAAACTACAAGAAAATAACAGTATTCAGTACAAAGTATACAGCATATCTGAGTACATGACATTATGTAAATACATGGATTATACAGCATAGTGAATGTAAGAGACAGCTGCAAGACAGAAGAGATAGCTCAGAAGACATGAGCACTAGAAAGCTATTAGTGACAATACAGGGAATTATAGTAACTCACCGACTGTGCTATGATGAGGAAAACAACAGAAATACTGACTGTCTAATGAACAGACATAGTGTGACTCAGCCTTGCCTGAAAAGGTGGCTGCTGAAGAGGAAGGGGGCCAGGCTAAACAAGGCCTGATGGGAAACTACGGAGGCTTGAAAAGGACAATGTTAGTCAGCATAGAAACATTTAGGCAGAACAAATGAAGCTGCAGTACAAGAACGTGTCAACAGGTGGAGCTGTTGGATAACTAATTAGATATATTGCTGAGAAGGCATAACACTTCCCGTCTGTTTTCCAGATGATACCACATAAACATTTCAACTGGAGAGTAATAGAACAAGTTCAGAAACGGGTCTAAGAAACAGTTTTCCGTTTTGCTTGGGGATCTTGATCTCCACTTTCCTGACTTTTCCATCTTGACTTGGGAAGACTTTAGTCACCAATCCTAAAGGCCACTCATTCCTCTTGGACTGGTTGTCCTTTACTACAACAATGTTTCTAGACTCTATGTTGGGCCTACTTGCTTGCCATTTGTTTCTTGCCTGTAATGTGGAAAGATACTGTTTTCTACAATTGGTCCAGAAAAGGTCTGCTAACATTTGAACTCTCTTCGACTGATTTGTACAAGTCCTTAGCAGTAAACCTCTTTGGAATAGTCATGGTTGCATTAAATTTTTGGGTGAGAAGAGCTGAAGGAGTAAGCAGAGTTGGGTCTTCAGGATCTTTGGATATGGGAACCAGTGGTCTAGCATTTATAATGGCTACTACCTCAGCCATGAAGGTAGTGAGTGTCTCATGAGTGAGCTTCAAAGGGCCTAGTTGCAGAAAGATGGAGTCAATGCCGATCATGCGCTCCCAAACACCTCCCATGTGAGATGAGTGAGGTGGGTTGAAAGTCCACGTGCAGCCTAGTTCGGAAAGGTATCTGTAGGATGACCTCCAGGTGGAGAATTTGTGGAAGCGGCTAGAACCAAGGTGCCTTTTAGTGACTGTTGTATTAAGTGTGGAAACTTGAGGTCAAATTTCCACATCTGATTCAGGCTCAAAAAGTTCATGCGTGTGTTTTTGAAGAGCGGTGGGTGCTGGTTGATACAGGAATG
>ONZH01003865.1:0-91038 GCA_900303285.1 Rhinella marina
AACTCAATCACGTACCATGCCTGGCCCACGTTTTTAATCTGGTAGTCCAAAAATTTCTAAAGACTTACCCCAACCTGGCAGAACTACTGGTGAAAGTGCGGCGCTTGTGCGCTCACTTTCGGAAGTCAACTGTAGCTGCTGCTAGTTTAAAAAAACTCCAGCAACGCCTCCATTTGCCTGAACATCGGCTGTTGTGCGACCTGCCGACTCGCTGGAATTCCACCTATTCCATGTTGGCCAGGGTGTGTGAGCAGCAGAGAGCATTGATGGAGTACCAGATTATGAATCCACGCGTGCCTCCAACTCAGCTCCCTCAGTTTGCCAACCACGAGTGGCCATGGATGGCAGACATATGCGATGTACTGCGTATCTTTGAGGAGTCCACCAAGAAGGTCAGCAGCGAGGACGCTATAGTGAGCGTAACCATCCCGCTCCTATGCGTCCTTAAAGAATCGCTCATCGCAATAAGGGAGAACGCATTGCACGCAGAGGAGATGGGGGTAGGAGGAGACGCAACGGAGCTACACAGTCAGACCACACTTTTGTCTGCTTCACGGTGGCAGTTGCAGGAGGAGGAGGATGAGGAGGAGGACGACGTGGAGGTGGCTGTGGAAGAGGAGGAGGATGCTGGCGGCGAGGGTAGCAGTCAGGCTGTGTGCGTCCCATTGGTTCAGCACGGATGGGGCGGAGAGGAGGCGGAAGAGGAAGAGGAGGAAATGGCAAGTGATCCTTCTGGTGGGGGCAGTGAGGTCATGCCTATTCAGAGTCTGGCACACATGGCTGACTTCATGCTGGGCTGCTTTTCCCGGGACACACGTGTTGTCCGGATAGTGGAGAACAAACTGTACTGGGTCTTCGCACTCCTGGACCCCCGGTATAAAGATAACGTCTCCTCTTTTATTCCGGTAGAGGAGAGGACGAATCGATTGCTGGAATACCAGAGGGAACTCGTGCAGAACATGATGGAGATTTTCCCACCCACCATCGCTGGCGGCAGAGAGGAGAGGGTCTCCCAGAGTCCCACAACATCAATCAGGCCCACAGCCACCAGGGGAACACTCTCCAAGGTGTGGGACACGTTCATGGCACCCCTTCGTGCAACTTCCGTAACTGCGGGGCCCGCTATCAGCAGGAGGGACAAGTATCGGCGGATGTTGCGGGAGTACCTGGCAGACCGTAACCCTGTCCTCCCCGATCCCTCGGCGTCCTACACTTACTGGGTCTCCAAGTTGGACACGTGGCTGGAACTGTCCCTGTACGCCTTGGAGGTGCTTGCCTGCCCTGCCGCCAGCGTGCTATCAGAAAGGGTGTTCAGCGCAGCCGGGGGCATTATAACCGATAAGCGCAGCCGCCTGTCAACCGACAGTGCCGACAGGCTGACGCTAATCAAAATGAACAGCAAGTGGATTGACCCGGACTTTGCTTCTCCAACCGTGGAAAGCAGCCAAAAGTGAAGTGCCATCTGTATGAAGTGCCATTTCCTCCTCCACCTCCTCCTCCTCCTCCTTAACCGCCGTAGAATTGCTCCGTAAATAAGAAAAATTTAAATATTTATGGCTCACCTCTTGGGCCTCCACAAAATGTTTAAGAGGTCTCACCTCTTGGGCCTCCACATAATTTTTAACAGGTCTCACCTCTTGGGCCTCCACATAATTTTTAAGAGGTCTCACCTCTTGGGCCTGCACAAAATGTTTAAGAGGTCTCACCTCTTGGGCCTCCACATAATTTTTAACAGGTCTCACCTCTTGGGCCTCCACAAAATCTTTAAGAGGTCTCACCTCTTGGGTCTCCACATAATTTTTAAGAGGTGTCACCTCTTGGCCTCCACAAAATCTTTAAGAGGTCTCACCTCTTGGGCCTCCACATAATTTTTAACAGGTCTCACCTCTTGGGCCTCCACAAAATCTTTAAGAGGTCTCACCTCTTGGGCCTCCACATAATTTTTAAGAGGTGTCACCTCTTGGGCCTCCACAAAATCTTTAAGAGGTCTCACCTCTTGGGACTCCACATAATTTTTAATACATCTCACCTCTTGGGCCTCCACATAATTGTTAACACGTCTCACCTCTTGGGCCTCCACATAATTTTTAATACGTCTCACCTCTTGGGCCTCCACATAATTGTTAACACGTCTCACCTCTTGGGCCTCCACATAATTTTAATACGTCTCACCTCTTGGGCCTCCACATAATTTTTAACCCATCTCACCTCTTGGGCCTCCACAAAATCTTTAAGAGGTCTCACCTCTTGGGCCTCCACATAATTTTTAACAGGTCTCACCTCTTGGGCCTCCACATAATTTTTAAGAGGTCTCACCTCTTGGGCCTCCACAAAATCTTAGGAGGTCTCACCTCTTGGGCCTCCTCATAATTTTTAAGAGGTCTCACCTCTTGGGCCTCCACAAAATCTTTAAGAGGTCTCACTTCTTGGGCCTCCAACATAATTTTTAAGAGGTCTCACCTCTTGGGCCTCCACAAAATCTTTAAGAGGTCTCACCTCTTGGGCCTCCACATAATTTTTAAGAGGTCTCACCTCTTGGGCCTCCGCAAAATCTTTAAGAGGTCTCACCTCTTGGGCCTCCACATAATTTTTAACAGGTCTCACCTCTTGGGCCTCCACATAATTTTTAAGAGGTCTCACCTCTTGGGCCTCCACAAATCTTTAAGAGGTCTCACCTCTTGGGCCTCCACATAATTTTTAACAGGTGTCACCTCTTGGGCCTCCACAAAATCTTTAAGAGGTCTCACCTCTTGGGCCTCCACATAATTTTTAAGAGATGTCACCTCTTGGGCCTCCACAAAATCTTTAAGAGGTCTCACCTCTTGGGCCTCCACATAATTTTTAACAGGTGTCACCTCTTGGGCCTCCACAAAATCTTTAAGAGGTCTCACCTCTTGGGCCTCCACATAATTTTTAAGAGGTGTCACCTCTTGGGCCTCCACAAAATCTTTAAGAGGTCTCACCTCTTGGGCCTCCACATAATTTTTAAGAGGTCTCACCTCTTGGGCCTCCAGCCTCCACATAATTTTTAAGAGGTCTCACCTCTTGGGCCTCCACAAAATGTTTAAGAGGTGTCACCTCTTGGGCCTCCACATAATTTTTAAGAGGTCTCACCTCTTGGGCCTCCACATAATTTTTAAGAGGTCTCACCTCTTTAGCCGCCACACAATTTTTAAGACGTCTCACCTCTTGGGCCTCCACAAAATTTTCCATGAGCCTCTGGCCAGCCCACGGCCTCTTCCTGCCTTTTGCGGTCCTACGCATCCCTCAACATCCCCACTGCTTTACCTGCTAGACATGACACTGGGCCAGGTCGGGTCACTGACATCTCAAGCGCCAACAATTTGGGCATTTTAAGGCTTCTGCATGTGTTTGAGTTGTTTTTACATTTTAAAGAAGACATGTCTGACCACATCTCACACACACACACACACAATGACAATTAGGGGTGGGGTCTATTTGCTTTCCCCCTTGCCTATGCCATCTGTGGTTGTCATAGGCAACGTGATTTTAAGGGGTGCAGAATTGTATCTGCTTTTTTGTCTAGTTTGGCTTGGGGTCCATGGCAATGTAGAGGAAAGAAGGTTTCCTTGTATGGTCTCACTTTACAGAGAGGTTACATTGTCTTTGGAGTGTATTGTTGAGAGGCTGTGATAGTGGCGTAATAGTGCGACTTGGGCGCGTTATATGCACCCAGACATGCTTCCCTGCTGTCCCAGTTGCATTCCAGCAGTGTTGGCATCCTTTTCTGAGGTTTCAGGGTGGACTTGGTGACCTCCAAGTGGTCGAATTGAGATTTCCAAGTGGCGAGCATTTTTTTCCCATAGACTTTAATGGGATTCGATATTTGGTCGAATAGTCGAATTTTCGCGGTCTATTCGAATCGAATTTCGAACTTTCGAATATTTCACTACTCGCTCATCTCTACTAACTAACTGGGACAAAATCCTCAAAAATAAAAATACAGCCACAAAATGGGATATTTTTAAAAGCATCCTAATATCTAATTGTGAGAGGTACATACCGTATAGGAATAAAATGATAAGAAACAAGAAAAAACCAATGTGGATAAATAGAACTGTAAAAAAAGCAATAAATGACAAAAAGAAAGCATTTAAATCACTAAAACAGGAGGGGAGCAAGGAAGCATTGAAAAACTATAAGGAAAAAAATAGAATTTGTAAAAGACAAATAAAAGCAGCTAAACTAGAGACTGAAAGACTAATTGCTAAAGAGAGTAAAACTAACCCTAAAATGTTCTTCAATTATATAAATACTAAAAAGTATAAATCTGAAGGTGTCGGCCCCTTACAGAGTAGTGAGGGGGGAGTAGCAGAGAGCGATGAGGAGAAAGCAAAACTCTTAAATATTTTTTTCTCCACTGTATTCACTGAGGAAAATAAACTGTCAGATGAAATGCAGAATATAAAAGTGAATTCCCCTTTAAAAGTGGCCTGTCTGACCCAGGAAGAAGTACTGGGGCGTCTTAAAAAGATTAAAATAGACAAATCGCCAGGACCGGATGGCATACACCCACGTATCCTAAGAGAATTAAGTAATGTCATTGCCAGACCCTTATACTTGATATTTAAGGACTCTATACTGACAGGGAGTGTTCCACAGGATTGGCGCATAGCAAATGTGGTGCCAATATTCAAAAAGGGTCCAAAAACAGAGCCCGGGAACTATAGGCCGGTAAGTTTAACATCTGTAGTGGGTAAACTGTTTGAAGGTTTTCTAAGAGATGCTATCTTGGAGTACCTCAATGAAAATAAGCAAATAACTCCATATCAGCATGGCTTCATGAGGGATCGGTCATGTCAAACCAATTTAATCAGTTTCTATGAGGAGGTAAGTTCTTGACTTGACCGCGGGGAATCAATGGATGTCGTATATCTGGACTTCTCCAAAGCATTTGACACGGTACCACATAAAAGGTTAGTATATAAAATGAGAATGCTTGGCCTTGGAGAAAATGTCTGTATGTGGGTAAGTAAATGGCTCAGTGATAGAAAACAGAGGGTGGTTATTAATGGTACATACTCAGATTGGGTCACTGTAACTAGTGGGGTACCACAGGGGTCATTATTGGGCCCTATTCTCTTCAATATATTTATTAATGACCTTGTAGAAGGCTTGCACAGTAAAATATCAATTTTTGCAGATGACACTAAACTGTGTAAAGTAATTAACACAGAAGAGGACAGTACACTGCTACAGATGGATCTGGATAGACTGGAGGCTTGGGCAGAGAAGTGGCAGATGAGGTTTAACACTGACAAATGTAAGGTTATGCATATGGGAAGGAATAATGCAAGTCACCAGTACATACTAAATGGTAAAACATTGGGTAACTCTGACATGGAAAAGGACCTAGGAATTTTAGTGAACAGCAAACTAAGCTGCAGAAGCCAGTGTCAGACAGCTGCTGCCAAGGCCAATAAGATAATGGGTTGCATCAAAAGGGGCATAGATGCCCGTGATGAGAACATAGTCCTGCCACTTTACAAATCACTAGTCAGACCACACATGGAGTACTGTGTACAGTTCTGGGCTCCTGTGAACAAGGCAGACAGAGCAGAGCTGGAGAGGGTTCAGAGGAGGGCAACTAAAGTCATAGCTGGAATGGGTGGACTACAGTACCCAGAAAGATTATCAAAATTAGGGTTATTCACTTTAGAAAAAAGACGACTGAGGGGAGATCTAATAACTATGTATAAATATATCAGGGGTCAGTACAGAGATCTCTCCCATGATCTCTTTATCCCAAGGACAGTAACCATGACGAGGGGACATCCTCTGCGCCTGGAGGAAAGAAGGTTTGTTCACAAAAATAGAAGAGGATTCTTTACGGTAAGAGCAGTGAGACTATGGAACTCTCTGCCCGAGGAGGTGGTGATGGTAAGTTCAGTAAAAGAGTTCAAGAGGGGCCTGGATGTATTTCTGGAGGGTAATAATATTACAGGTTATAGTTACTAGATATGGGTTGTTGTTGATCCAGGGAGTAATTCTGATTGCCTGATTGGAGCCGGGAAGGAATTTTTTCCCCTAAAGTGAGGAAAATTGGCTTCTACTGCACAGGGTTTTTTTGCCTTCCTCTGGATCAACTTGTAGGAAAACAGGTCGAACTGGATGGACAGATGTCTTTTTTCGGCCTTATAAACTATGTTACTATGTTACTATGTATCTTTAAACCTAAAACTTCTGTCTAGAAAAGCTACTCCAGTTTTCCTACTCCATCCTCTTACTGGAGTGAGATCATTACTTTTTTGCACAAGTCCAAAAAGTCACAAAAGCCCTATTTGCAACTTTTTGAAGCCAGATTTTTGGAGTGAATGTGTAATAAATTAGGGCCTGTGTCACGGGGGAGACAAGGGAAGGTGCGCCCTGTACTGAATACCCCCCCGTTCTCTCCCTGCCTGCTTGCCTCAGTCGGCCCTAGGCGGCCGCGGACAACCACGGTGACGGTCCCTGCTCTGTATAAGTGCACAGGGAGGAACAGGGAACAATTGGAGAGACAAACACAGACGAAACAAACACAATATAAGAATAGTCAGCAAGCCGGGTCATACACAGGAGATAACGTCAATACCAGGGGTGAAGCAAAGAGAGGTCGAAGTCCAAGTCCAAGGTCAGGGTAAAACAGCAAATCAAACACAAGGTCGCACAAGCACTGATCAAAGTAGTAACGCTAATCACAGGCAATTAGGGAGAACAACTAGTGGCTTTAAATAGCCCTCCACTGGGTCATGTGACGGGGCCAGCGTCACATGACCTCATTTGCATACCGAGCGCTGGCCAAACGTGACCAGCGCTCAAATATGCACCAAATTTGGTCATGTGGCGTGGCCAGCGCCACATGACCCAAAACCAGGTATATAATAAATGTTCTGAGCGCTGGTTGCCCAGACCAGCGCTCAGATGTCCCCGCCTGCTCGTTTACTAGGGGGGCGGGGAGGACACCGGACGCGCTGTATCAGTGCGCGTGCCGGACCCTCTCCTGTGAGTGTCGTCATGGAGACGAGGACGCATCCTGCGTCCTCGCTCCGGCGCACTCCTGGGAGACCGGCGGCATGGCGGAGGGGAAGCGCGCCGCCGGCTCCCCGTTACAGTACCCCCCCCTTCACGAGGGGCCACCGGACCCTTAGCTGGAGGAACTGGCTTTTCAGGATGCTGTCGATGAAAACTCCTAACAAGTGCGTCTGCATGCATCCTGCTCAGCGGTACCCAAGATCTGTCCTCAGGCCCAAATCCCCTCCAGTGTACAAGGTACTGGAAGGAATTCCGGACTTTCCTAACGTCAATGATTCTATGAATCTCGTGCTCCACTTGTCCCTCCACCTCGACCGGAGGCGGGGGCAGTTCCTCTGGACCAGCGGGAGCAACATAACGCTTAAGCAAAGACATATGAAAAACATTGTGAACACGAAGGGAGTCAGGTAAACACAATTCAAACGACACCGGATTGATCACCTTGGTGATCCTGTATGGACCAATGAAGCGAGGCGCAAACTTATAGGATGGTACTTTCATACGTAGATTTTTTGTTGACAACCATACCATGTCCCCCACCTTGAAATTCACACCCTTAGAACGTTTCTTATCGGCCTTAGTTTTCTGAATCCTTTGGGCTCTTTCCAGGTTCGACTGAACCTGTGCCCAAACTGTGCACAGTTCCTGGGAGAGAGCATTGGCCTCTGGGACCGCCGAAACAGCTGGAGAAAAGGAGCCAAAGCGCGGATGAAACCCCATGTTGCAGAAAAACGGCGATACCCCAGAAGACGAATTCACACGGTTATTAATCGCGAACTCGGCCAGAGACAGGAATCTGGCCCACACATGCTGGTTATCAGCAACATAACATCTAAGATATTGCTCAACGGACTGATTAAGACGTTCAGTCTGACCATTGGTCTCTGGATGAAAGGCTGACGAAAAGGATAAGGAAATATCAATCTTCTTACAGAAGGCCCTCCAGAATTTAGACACAAACTGCACCCCCCTGTCAGAAACAATATTCTCAGGAACACCGTGTAGTTTAACTATGTGGTCCATAAATACGGAAGCCAAAACCTTTGCAGAGGGTAATTTACACAAAGGAATAAAGTGACACATCTTGCTGAATCTGTCCACCACTACAAGAATCACGGTTTTACCCTCAGAGCATGGCAAATCCGTGATGAAGTCCATGGACAGATGTGACCAAGGTCTACCAGGTATGGGTAATGGACGCAACTCACCCATAGGCCGAGTCTTGGGATTCTTGGACCTGGCACAAGTATTGCACGCAGTTACAAAAGCCTGAACATCTCTGGAGATTGACGACCACCAATACTGCCTAGAGACCAACTCCTTGGTGGCATTGATACCAGGATGTCCACATAAAACAGAGCTATGGCACTCACCCAGCAGTCGCAACCGCAAATGAGCTGGCACAAATAATTTGTCATTGGGAGTACCAGTGGGAGCAAGATGTTGTCCTGCCGAGATTTCAGAAGCGAGATCAGATGAGGTAGCGGCTACGATGATGTCAGCTGGCAGGATGAGCTCAGGAGGGACGTCAGGAGGCTGATACGCCTGGAAACTTCGGGATAAGGCATCGGCCTTAATGTTCTTGCTTCCGGGCCTGAAGGTAACACAAAAGTCAAAACGAGTAAAGAACAAAGCCCACCTCGCCTGTCTGGGATTCAATCGCTTAGCAGATTCCAGAAACATCAAATTCTTATGATCCGTGAGGACCGTAATGCGGTGTAATGCCCCTTCTAAAAAATGACGCCATTCCTCAAATGCCCACTTGATTGCTAGTAACTCCCTATTACCAATGTCATAGTTTCTCTCGGCAGGAGAGAACTTGCGGGAGAAGAAGGCGCATGGCTTGAGATTAGTTAAGGTGGAAGACCCCTGGGACAGTACTGCCCCCACACCATCCTCAGATGCATCCACCTCAACTACAAACGGCTTATTTTGATCAGGCTGGATCAGCACAGGAGCATCAACAAAAAACCGCTTTAGCTTTTCAAAAGCTTCAATAGCTGCAGGGGACCAGTTGACTAAATCAGCTCCCTTGCGGGTCAAATCCGTAATGGGTTTGGCTATAACAGAAAAATTTTTGATAAATTTCCGATAGAAATTAGTAAAACCCAGAAATCGCTGGAGCGCCTTCAGAGAGGAAGGTCGCACCCAATCTACAATGGCCTGTACCTTACCCGGGTCCATTTTGAAGGAAAAAGGGGTGAGAATGTATCCCAAAAAGGTCACTTCCTGAACACCAAAGATACACTTCTCCCCTTTGACAAACAACTTGTTCTCACGCAACACCTCCAGCACTTGCCTGGTGTGTGATACGTGACTCTCCCAGTCTGTAGAAAAAATCAAGATGTCATCAATACAGACAATTACAAATTTTCCAATAAATGGTCTAAAAATGTCATTGACAAAATTTTGGAACACCGCAGGAGCATTACTTAACCCGAAGGGCATTACTAGGTACTCATAATGACCCTCCGGGGTATTAAAGGCAGTTTTCCATTCATCACCCTCACGGATTCTGATCAGGTTGTACGCCCCCTTCAGATCTAGCTTAGTAAACCAACAAGCACCCTGAACCTGATTCAACAAATCAGGAATAAGGGGCAGCGGGTACCTGTTTTTAACAGTAATTTTATTGAGTTCCCTGTAATCAATACAGGGCCTCAACCCTCCATCCTTTTTTCCGACAAAGAAAAATCCTGCCCCCATGGGAGAAACAGAAGGCCGGATGTGACCCTTGGCCAGACTCTCCTTGAGATAATCCCTCATAGACTGACGTTCTGGAGTAGAGAGATTATAGATACGGCCCTTGGGATATCTGGACCCCTCAATAATATCGATGGCACAATCATATTGCCGGTGAGGAGGGAGGAACTCAGTCTCGGACATGGAGAAAACGTCCGAAAAATCGTTGATGTACTCAGGTAAGAAAAGAGACTCAGTAGTACCTCCCAACTGCAATACAGATTTGCAACACTTGTCACAATTCAGCCCCCATTTTTCTAATTCACCTGTTGACCAATTGATTACAGGATTGTGGTCCTGCAACCAAGGTAAACCAAGAACTAGGTCAGCAGGTAAATTCTTTAAGACCCAAAAAACACATTTTTCGGAATGCGAAATCCCAACCGTCAGGGTCACACTAGGAGTACAGAACTCGATCCTCCCATTATTTAGGGGAGTGGAGTCGAGGGCGATAATTTGAATACCCTCCCTTAAAGGGACCATCGGTAAACCCACAGACTGTACAAAATCAAAATTAATAAAATTAGCAGCAGAACCAGAGTCAACAAAAGCCTTTCCAGAACCCCTGAATTGATCATATGCAATGGAGATGGGTACTAAAATCTTTCTCCTTACCACTGCTGGGGTTACCTTATTTCCCACCGGAGATCTCCTAGAGGGCGGAAGTTTTGGACACTGCTGGAGCCAATGGTTCACCTCACCGCAGTAGAAGCAGGCTCCCTTTAAACGTCTTTGGTTTTTCAGGGTACCTCCTAACTGCATGGACTCCGGGACCTTGGCAGGAGGTGGACTCAGAGGAGGAAACTCAGGCAGGACGACAGCTTGAGGAGTCCTTGATCGTTCCCTCTGTCTTTCTCTCACCCGTCGATCCAGCTTAATAGCTAAAGTCATGCTCGTCTCTAGGGAGTCAGGAGTAGGATAACTAACCAGAAGATCCTTGAGTTGGTCTGACAGCCCCACCCTAAACTGGCTTCTCAAAGCTGGGTCATTCCACCTAGAGGAGACACACCACTTCCTGAACTCTGCACAGTAATCCTCTACTGGGCGGTTCCCTTGCTGAATGTTCCTGAGCTGAGTTTCTGCTACAGTGGCCCAGTCTGGTTCTTCATACAAAAGACCTAAGGCCTGGAAAAAGGCCTCCACAGACAACAGACATGGGGAGTCAGATGGCAATGAGAAAGCCCACTCCTGCGGATCCCCTTGCAGCAAGGAAATAATAATTCCTACCCGCTGCTGCTCAGAACCCGAGGAGTGTGGGCGTAAACGAAAATATAATTTACAACTTTCCTGGAAAGAACGGAAAGTTTTTCGGTTACCCACAAACCGATCGGGCAACCTTATATGGGGTTCAATAATGGAGGGAGCGGCTGCGGGTGCAGTTTGCAGCTGCTCCTGGTGTTGGATTCTCTCGGCCAGATCCTGGATCATCTGAGCCATGTCACCTATATGATCCGTGAGAACTCGCAACGGCTCCATTAGTATGGCCTGTGATTCTGTCACGGGGGAGACAAGGGAAGGTGCGCCCTGTACTGAATACCCCCCCGTTCTCTCCCTGCCTGCTTGCCTCAGTCGGCCCTAGGCGGCCGCGGACAACCACGGTGACGGTCCCTGCTCTGTATAAGTGCACAGGGAGGAACAGGGAACAATTGGAGAGACAAACACAGACGAAACAAACACAATATAAGAATAGTCAGCAAGCCGGGTCATACACAGGAGATAACGTCAATACCAGGGGTGAAGCAAAGAGAGGTCGAAGTCCAAGTCCAAGGTCAGGGTAAAACAGCAAATCAAACACAAGGTCGCACAAGCACTGATCAAAGTAGTAACGCTAATCACAGGCAATTAGGGAGAACAACTAGTGGCTTTAAATAGCCCTCCACTGGGTCATGTGACGGGGCCAGCGTCACATGACCTCATTTGCATACCGAGCGCTGGCCAAACGTGACCAGCGCTCAAATATGCACCAAATTTGGTCATGTGGCGTGGCCAGCGCCACATGACCCAAAACCAGGTATATAATAAATGTTCTGAGCGCTGGTTGCCCAGACCAGCGCTCAGATGTCCCCGCCTGCTTGTTTACTAGGGGGGCGGGGAGGACACCGGACGCGCTGTATCAGTGCGCGTGCCGGACCCTCTCCTGTGAGTGTCGTCATGGAGACGAGGACGCATCCTGCGTCCTCGCTCCGGCGCACTCCTGGGAGACCGGCGGCATGGCGGAGGGGAAGCGCGCCGCCGGCTCCCCGTTACAGCCTGTGTCTGTATGTTTAGGTATAATGTAAAGGTCAAAAGCAAAATGAGTAACCTAGCACAAGCCATTTTTTTGACATCACTGTCTGAATTATCTCTGTACTATGACATCACTATGCACATTATCCCTGTACCGTGACATCACTATGCACATTGTCCCTGTACTGTGACATCACTATGCATATTGTCCCTGTACTGTGACATCACTATGCACATTGTCCCTGTACCGTGACATCACTATGCACATTGTCCCTGTACTGTGATATCATTATGCACATTATCCCTGTACTGTGACATCACTATGCACATTGTCCCTGTACCGTGACGTCACTATGCACATTGTCCCTGTACCGTGACATCACTATGCACATTGTCCCTGTACTGTGACATCACTATGCACATTATCCCTGTACTGTGACATCACTATGCACATTATCCCTGTACTATGACATCACTATGCACATTGTCCCTGTACCGTGACATCACTATGCATATTGTCCCTGTACTGTGACATCACTATGCACATTGTCCCTGTACTGTGACATCACTATGCACATTGTCCCTGTACCGTGCCGTCACTATGCACATTGTCCCTGTACTGTGACATCACTATGCACATTGTCCCTGTACCGTGACGTCACTATGCACATTGTCCCTGTACTGTGACATCACTATGCACATTGTCCCTGTACCGTGACATCACTATGCACATTGTCCCTGTACTGTGACATCACTATGCACATTGTCCCTGTACTGTGACATCACTATGCACATTATCCCTGTACTATGACATCACTGTGCACATTGTCCCTGTACTGTGACATCACTATGCATATTGTCCCTGTACTGTGACATCACTATGCACATTGTCCCTGTACTGTGACATCACTATGCACATTGTCCCTGTACTGTGACATCACTATGCACATTTTCCCTGTACTGTGACATCACTATGCACATTATCCCTGTACTATGACATCACTATGCACATTGTCCCTGTACCGTGACATCACTATGCATATTGTCCCTGTACTGTGACATCACTATGCACATTGTCCCTGTACCGTGACATCACTATGCATATTGTCCCTGTACTGTGACATCACTATGCACATTGTCCCTGTACTGTGACATCACTATGCACATTATCCTGTACTGTGACATTACTGTGTACATTATCCTGTACTGTGACATCACTATGCACATTGTCCCTGTACTGTGACATCACTATGCACATTGTCCCTGTACCGTGACATCACTATGCACATTGTCCCTGTACTGTGACATCACTGTGTACATTATCCTGTACTGTGACATCACTATGCACATTGTCCCTGTACTGTGACATCACTATGCACATTATCCCTGTACTGTGACATCACTATACACATTGTCCCTTTACTGTGACATTACTATGGACATTGTCCCTGTATTGTGACATCACTATGCACATTATCCCTGTACTGTGACATTACTGTGTACATTATCCTGTACTGTGACATCACTATGCACATTGTCCCTTTACTGTGACATCACTATGGACATTGTCCCTGTATTGTGACATCACTATGCACATTATCCCTGTACTGTGACATTACTGTGTACATTATCCTGTACTGTGACATCACTATGCACATTGTCCCTTTACTGTGACATCACTATGGACATTGTCCCTGTATTGTGATATCACTATGCACATTATCCCTGTACTGTGAAATCACTGTCTGAATTATCCCTATACTATGACATCACTATGCACATTATCCCTGTACTGTGACATCACTATACACATTATCCCTGTACTGTGACATCACTATACACATTATCCCTGTACTGTGACATCACTGTGTGTGTGATCCCTGTACTTTGACATCACTATGCGCATTATCCCTGTACTGTGACATCACTGTGTACATTATCCTGTACTTTGACATCACTGTGTACATTATCCTGTACTTTGACATCACTGTGTACATTATCCTGTACTGTGACATCACTGTGTGTATTATTCCTGTACTTTGACATCACTATGCGCATTATCCCTGTACTGTGACGTCACTATGCAAATTATTCCTTTACTATGACATCACTATGCGCATTATCCCTGTGACATCACTGTACACATATTTTTCCCCATTGGCTATACTGTAAGTAGCCATGTTAGTAGAATAAAAAATCTTCAATTTTTTAAAATCATTTCTGCCACCCTCACATGCTGCTCAACCCAGAAATGCCCTCTCTATATAGTTCGCTATGTCAAAGTGGCCATTGTAGGTGCTTTTAGCTGTGGACAGGGGTCAGCATGGGTTCTCTGACAACGCAAGCACCGATGCCTTGTGTGTTCTGATAACTTTCTACCATAGCCTGCATCGGCTTTTCAGTGACTTGTGCTCCAGTAGCTCTTCTGTGGGGTTAGACTAGATGGAGAACCTTAACTCTCCACACACATGAATGAGTCTCGGGTGCCCGTGGGCAGATTCAGTGTTTTTTTTTCCTTGGACCATTTTTTAGTAGGTATTAATTGCTGCACAGCAGGAGCACCCCAAAGACTTGACATTTTGGAGATGATTTGATACAGTCATTTAGCCACTAGAAATTTTTTTTTGTCGAATTTTTGGTGACCCTTGTCCCCTCTAGGAATGAAAGTGGTTGCACACGCGCATTGGCGCAACATTCAATCTCTACAGGACTGACCAGTATAGTTGAATACAATGCTTCAATGAAGGTGATCACTTGTATGTTGGCCACAGTTTTGCCCTCTGGTGACAGTAAATGTTGGAAGCCATTTGGTCAAATTTCCAGTATTTATTTATTGAATCATTTCCCGTTTAGACCAGCGTTTATTCCCAGTACTGGAGCTTTATTGCCTTGTTTTGTTTCCTTTAAGTACTTCAAGAAGTTTCAAACACGAACCACTACAGAAACCCTGATATAGTTTCATTTTATCTTATAATATTCCTTCCAAATGTGGTTTATATCTCCAACTCTGTTTACTTTTGGACTACACAAGCATTTACAGATAAACACTATCATTTATAATCAATCAAAGCTGAGATGTAGTTTGGAGGAGAACTGCAAACATGTAAGTGCTGTGTCCTATGTGCATCAGAAAGAATACAGTGAATTTCACTTTAGGCTGGAGGTGAAGACTACACTGTCCCCAAATCCTTATGCCTTCATCAATGGTCCCTTCATAAGAACATTGGACTCACTGGACTTTCTAGTGACAATTGGCTTTGTACACACATAACAGATTAGCTGTACATCAATACAGCTCTGGACTGTCAATGCATGGACCCCACAAGACTTTTGAATGTGTTCTGTGGTATCTGGCACCAAGATGTTGGCAGCAGATCATTTAACTCCTGTAAAAGGTGGAGGTGGGACCTCCATGGAAGAGACTTGTTTTTCCATCACATCCCATAGATGCTCAATCAGATCGAGATCTGGGGAATGTGGAGGCCAAGACTCCACCTTGAGGTCTTTGTCATGCTCCTCAAACCATTCCTGGACATTTTTTTTTGTGTGTCACGGTCATCATCCTGATGGAGGAGACCACTGCCATAAAGGAATACAGCTATCATGAAGGAGTTACTTGTCTGCACAATGCTAGGTGATGTGTCACATTCACATGAATGCCAGGACCCAAGGTTTACCAGGAGAACATTGTCCAGAGCATCACATTGCCTCCTCTGGCTTGACTTCTTCTTATAGTACACCTGGTGCCATCTCTTCCCCAGGTAAATCTGGTCATCCATATGATGCAGAAGGAAATCTGATTCATCAGACTAGGCCACCTTCTTCCATTGATCCATGGTCCACATCTAAAGCTCGTATACTCTTTGTAACATTTTTGGTGGTGAACCATGTGGACTCTGACTGGTCTGTGGTAACACAGCCCTATACCCAATAAACCGATATGCCCTGACAACTTTCAATATAGTGAACAGTAACTTTTTCAGTAATTTTTGCTACGATAGCATTTTGTGGGATCTGATCAGATGGGCTAGTCTTTGCTAGTCACATCAATGATCTTTGGACATCTGTGACTCAATCATTGGTTCACTTTCTATTGACCACTTTTGGTAGGTTCTAACCACAACATACCAGGTGCACCGCAAAAGACCTGTCATTTCGGAGATGCGGTGTCCTAGTCATCTAGCCATCACAATTAGGCCCTTGCCAAAGACCCAGTCCATTTTTTCTTCTTTCAGCACACCAGGAACTCTTCCTAATATATCCCACCACAGACGCCAATGGATGATTGAATGAAAAACCATTCATAAACCATGGACAGCCTGAGTTGCCCAGAGCAAGCAGGAACATAAAAGTGGGTTCTCCTGACAGGATGACCCCTTGACTATTAGGACCCCCTTCTAGTGATTGGAGAAGGTCCTTACAATCATAAATTCTAAGTAGACAGGAGATAAGTGTTTTTCGTGGCATAACTCCTATAATAAATGTTGGAAATACAAAAAGACCCACTGGCCGGATTGGGGTAGCAAATCCGGTGCACGGAACAACTAGATGAATCCAAAAAACAAGGTATTGATCCAGCACCAGAATAGATGCCACTCCTTTTATTGCAAAATCACATTAAAAAAAATTCCAGTACTACACTGCCAGGTACCACCAACGCGTTTCGATCATACAGCTGATCTTGCTCCTAGTAAGTAAGATCAACTGTTTGATTGAAGGTAGTGTTGAACGAATCAAAGTATCTGAAGTGGACTTCGATCAGAAGTTCCGGAAAAATTTGATGTTCAATTTTCCGTGAAGTAGCAGTAAATAAAAACGAGACATATTCACCTCATCCATTTGTGCACAAAGATTGATTGAAGATACTGCGTGAAATTTCACACAGTGATGTATGATCTCATCACGCCGCCCAGCACGATGACGTCACCACATTAACGAGCAAGATTTTGGCCTGTGTCTTCAATCAAGATGGCTGCAGCGGGGTCTTCACTATTTAATGGATAAGGTGAGTATTTTTTTTTCAACTGATTAAGGCCCCATTCACACGTCCTGATTTTTCATCCGCATCCTATCCGCGTCCATTCCGCAATTTCGGACAATTATGCGGATAGGATGCGGATCCGTTCATTTCAATGGGTCCTGAAAAAATGCGGACAGCACTCCGTATGCTGTCCGCATCCGTTTTTCTGCTCCGTTCCGTTATGCGGATCCGCATAAAGAAATCCTCCTGTCCTACTTTTCTCCCGAGTTTGCAGTCCGTAGCACAATGAAAGTCTATAGATCCGCAAAAAATGCGGAAGACATGCGGAAAGGCATCCACATCGTTCCAGGAGGGGAGAAAAAAAAGAAAAGGTACAGATGTTATTTATCCTTCCGTTTTTTGCGGATCCGCAAAAAATGGATGACATATGGATACATCATTTCCGTTTTTTTACGGAAAAACGGAACGGATGTGCTTGAAAAACTGATCCGCAAAAAACTGACCGTTTTCTAGGATGTGCACAAATACGGACGTGTGAATGTAGCCTAACTCCTGAGGGCCCTCATTTTTAATCTCAGATGCTGCGATGAATGTGGCATCTGAGGGGTACAATGACGGGGAGCTGAGCAATCGCCGTTCCCCGTCATTGCACCCAACTTACAAAGAAATATGTTTCGTGACGAAGTAATCCATCATGAAGAGAATTTATTTTTGAAATTTGGCGAAGCAGTCAAATAGAATTTTCCATAACTTCACTAATCTTTAATGAGAATGCGTTAGTTATACCTGGCGGAAGAGGAATTTTTTATGTGATTTTTTTTTTTCAAGAAGTTGCTTTTAAGCTACTTTCACACCGTCATGAATCAGCAAAAACGCTTCTGTCATAATAAGGGATGAGCGAAGTTGATTCGCATAAAACTTTGTTTCAATACTGTACGGAGCGAGCGCTCCGTACAGTATTAGAATGTATTGGCTCAGATGAGCCAAAGTTATTACTTTGCAAAGTCTTGAAGTCCGCGATGGGGGACGCAAACAAACGAAATGGAATACATTCTGGTGACTCCGTTCAGTTCAGTTTTGTCACTATTGACAATGAGTGGGGAAAAAAGCGGAAGCGCCCCCCCCCCCCCTTGCTATTGAGATCCTATGACTGATCTCAATAGTGGAAAGAGAAAGCGCAGATGTGAAAGTGCAGGGTGCTGCCGGATCAGGCCTGCCGCAGTGACATGTGTGGAGCCGGAACCGCGCTCCGGCCCCACACATGTCACACAGTACATACATACACACACATATACACAGACAAATACTCATACATACTTACATGCTCCCGGCAGGTCTCCAGAGCGTGCATGTAAGTATGTATGTGTGTTTGTATGTGTATATGTCTGTGTATGTTTATGTGTATGTCTATGCCTGTATGTGCATGCTGCGGTTTGTTCTCTGGTCTGAAGACGGAACGGAATGCTTTCAGGAGCATTCCGTTGTCTTCAGTTCAGTTTTGTCCCCATTGACAATGAATGGGGACAAAACTGAAGCGTTTTATTCCGGTATTGAGCCCCTATGACGGAACTCAATACCGGAATTTTAAAACGCTAGTGTGAAAGTAGCCTTATTCTGGTGCGGGATCAATACTTTTTGTCTTGGATTCAGCAGTTAGATATACATTATACTATTCTTGATAATTATATTTAACTAATTATAAATAATTTGTGTATATATATTTATATATAAATATTATATGTATATTTCTAAACAAAAAATAAATCACATTACAAGCAAATCATACGGTTCTCATACGTGTTGTATGCAGAACTGCAGATCTTACTTATGCCTTAGACAAAACTTCTGTCACTCTAATCATAAGTTTTACCACCTTCCCTAAGAGCTCTGCCCAACCAAACAGCTAGCACTTTGACGACATTCCCTTACACTGTGTGATTGCATTCACTCAGTGAATTTTTTTTTCTGTACATGTGTCTGCCTCAGTTCAGTTGCTGCCTGGCCATGGAAAGGTAAGGTCTGGCTCCTAAGGCTCCCTATAGCTGTCGCTTGTGCGCTTTTCCGTTGCCGATCCACTGGTATCGCTTCGCAATATTCATCGCGAATATGAAAATACGAATGGGAATTTTTATTTCCGATTACGGCCAAACTTTGGTCCTGATGCATAAACATGAAATAAATCTTAATACTAAAGCAATATAATGATGGATGATGAAGCTTATAATACGGTAAATACATGTGTGCGATCTGCACATGATATTGTGTATGGTTACGGTATAGCTGCCAATTTACTATAGCGTTGACTGTTTTTTGCAGTTTTATGTTGTATCGCTTCATGCCAGCGGAGTTTTCTGTTAAATTATCTATTAATGCCATATTGAGATGTTGTAGAGTTAAATATTTCATATGGGGTGATATCAAGAAGTGTATGTACGATTGATGGTAAATCTATTGCATTTTCTTAACCCTTTTTGAGATCTATTGCACAAATCCAATAGCAAATTCAGCTCTGCTACATCCGTACCAGTCTTTAGGTGTTACAATTGGTTTGTGTACAGATATTAGTGAGGTTGTGCATCATTATACAGACCAGCCGCAGCTCGTATCCAGCGGTGTTCCTCCGGTTTTTTCTATGTCCTTATTAACTTTGTTGGAATTTGTTGACCTTGTTGTATTGAGAACACATTTTGATTAAATGTTTCCAGGCTTAGAAAGATAAGGGGTCCTGCCCGGAGTTATCAGATAAATGGTGACACAATGAAATGATGCTCCTGGAGATCTGCTCCCCGGAGGACAGGTTTACTACTGTACCTGCTTATTATTATAGGTCTGATGAGATTTCTTGCTAAGTCTTCTGAGACTTGTACATCTGAGGGGCATGTGATGTCCACCAAGAAATGGTACCTACTGCTAGAAAGTAATGCCTTGACTGCGTATACCATACATTTATACTGTTCTCCATTTACCTATATGTGTGCTTTACTATCTATCTATCTATCTATCTATCTATCTATCTATCTATCTATCTATCTATTTATCTACCTATCAAAAGACATGGAGAAGAAACAGAATAGAAAGATATGAATGGATAGACAGATAGATAGATAGGTGTGACAACTCGGGGTCACTTAGCTCTCCAGGATCGCCGTCTTCTCACCTTAGACGGTTGGCACACCTCAAGAAGCCACTCCAACACTGCAGATTCGGGTGCAAACTGGTCACTACCAGCTTTTATTGTCACTTTTACAGCAATTCAAACAACTCAAACACAAATCCTCAGCCATCTAGCCACTGACTACACAATATTGTCCCTCTCTATCGGGATCTGGGTCTACTACCCAGCTCCCCAAAACACACCACGGTGCTTACCCCACACAGGGTTAGAGGGTCCTGACTCCCCCAGGCCTTGACGCAGCCTGTTTCTTCCCCAGACTAGGAGCCCTGATTAAGGAGCCCAGCCCACCTTTACCTGAGCTCCTCAGCTGGCTGATAATTACCTCTCATTAACTGCCAGGCTGATACACACACTGAGGAAAAACACTATTTTCCCAGCCTTTCTTCTTCTCATCCATCTTCCTCTGGGTGAGACACACGATTCTATGCCCCTCATATGGCCCTCTGGCAGCTGCACTGCCACGATAGATAGATAGATAGATAGATAGATAGATAGATAGATAGATAGATAGATAGATAGATAGATAATAGATAGAAATGTGATGGATAGATAGATAGATAGATAATAGATAGAAATGTGATAGATAGATAGATAGAAAGATAGAGAGAGAGATAGAGAGAGATAGAGAGATAGATCCTTAGAAATAGATAGATTGATGGATGGATGGATGGATGGATGGATGGAAGGATAGATAGATAGATAGATAGATAGATAGATAGATAGATAGATAGATATGAGATGGATGGATTGACAGATAGATAGAAATGAGATAGATAGATAGAGCAGATAGATAGATAGAAATGAGATAGATAGATAGATAGATAGATAGATAGATAGATAATAGATAGATACCATGTGAAGTGTTTGTGTCTGTTCACATGATGTGCCTCTTGCACAGGAGGTCAGATCAAAGTTTGTGCTTTGGAGAAAACTCTTCCAGAAACTTCCTCCTTCTTCTTTCATCACATAAAAGCATCTTTCTTTTTTACAGTTTTGTATCACATTCACAGAACAAGCATGGACACTCTTCATCAGATCAGTGTCTTGTTTCCTAGTATATCTCATAGGAAGACTCTTTGTATACAATGCAGACAAGCCCTGCCCCCCTTCCCCTTCATTGTTTACCAGACACAGCGCTGTACATCTGGTTGTGGTTGTTCCTGGAACTGCAGTGAAAGGGGATGAGCTGCAGTACCACTCTTAAAGGGGTCGGCCACTTTCTGGGTACTGTTGACCAATGTGTTTGTGAGATGTCTATCTGGCAGTTACTAACATAGTCTTTGTTGAAATTCTGCCCCATTTTCTAAAGTTCGTAAGGTTTGCTCCCTTGTTTGCTTTTTGTGCTGTTCATACAGATGTCCTGTCCACAAGATGGCCGTTGATGGAGGGTCATGTGACCAGGAAAATCACCTCCATGTGATGTCTACTCTGTTCAAGTACTCTGACCCTGCCATCTGCACTTGTTCTGTTTTAGTTCTGTTCGGAGTTTAGTGCATGTGTGGGGGGTTTGAATAGAGGAGACATTACATGGAAGTAATGTGTTCGTTTTAGGTCCGATTCAGTCAAAATTGATATCAGATTCAATTTGGTCCAAATTCTAACAAATCGATTCATCTCGTTAGCAAAAGTTTTTCAGCTTCGGGGAAGAAGCACCAATCTGCCTGTAGATAGACGTCCCCGACTCCGAGTAGCGGTTCAGGTTCAGAGGCTCTGTTTCAGCTCCAGGAGCAATGACTGCGCATGGTAGTCGCTGTTACTGACGCCAAAGCTGAGCCTCTACGCCTGCCACGCTGTCGGAGCAGGTGCGCAGAGCCCAAAACATCGTGGCCGGACCGGATGTCCGACCCTATCAATCAACAGGCAGGTGGGCGATTCTTTACCCGTGGGGACAGCCCCTTTTAGGTGAAGAACATTTGCTATCGAGGCGAATCAACTCATTAGAATCAATTCGCTCAACCCTAATTTGGACCTAATCAAATTTTGTTCCAATTTTGACCAAATCAGACCTAAAACGACTTTTGAGAAATTTTAAAATCTAGCATGTAGAGTTGAAGGAATTATTTAAAAGTTCGATTCGGCTGCTTTGCCGAATTTTACCCAAAAATTTGCTTTGTGACGAATTACTTCATCGTGAAGCACATTTCTTTGTAAATAGTGGGTGATTGCGCCCCCCCCACCCTTCATCATTGTACCCCTCAGATGCTGCGTTCATACATGATTACAGCAACTGGTATAAATAATAGAGTGTAAAATTTTTTTTAAAATTAATTTGCTCACAGTGGGTCAGCCGCCGCCATCTTGCATGAAGATCTGTCACACACACACACAATACATCACCACACATGGGATTTCGGTCGAGATCTTCAAGCAAGATGGCGGTGGCTGGCCTGTTGTGAGCAAATGGATCAGGTACGTTTTTTTAAATTTTTTACACTATTTCAGGTTAAATTGATTTGCTACCAAGAAGCACGAGGAAATTCGGCTTCGCAGCGAATCAAATTTATCCTGAAATTCGTTCACTCAACGCTAATAGAAGGTTTACATCTGAAATAATTTTTTTGATGGAAGTGCCCCTTTAAGTCTTGCTCTATATAAACATTCTCTCGGTATTACAGAAGTATTTACAGTACATATAACTGAGTTATTTCATTATATTAGTACATGGGAGTATTTCACTATAAATTACAATACCTTTTGACTTGGTGCAGCACGGTCTATCCTCGTGTAATTTTACGTGTTCATTTTTTAACCTGTTACAGTTTTAGGCTGGATATTTTAGATTGTATATTTTCTTTTCTATTTACTGTACTTTATTATGGAGGCAGCCATCTTGCCTGAGCCGCTGTTAATGGCATTCAGATATCTGCTTTATAGCAGCCACATGGCCCATGGGAACCTGTGAACTGGAGATGTTCATTGACTTCTATTGGAGAGTGTTGTGGACATGCTCTGCGACCCGTGCAAAGTTCATTGTGCAGGGAGGGAAAGTAGATAAGTTGTGAACATCAGCTATTGTGAAAGGTGGATCCTGTGTTATCTACTGTATATAGAAAGGTTATCTTTAGGGCCCTTTCACACGACCGTATGCCCTCCGAGACATACGGTCCGTGAGCGGGCCATATGTCTCGGAGCGGCATTGATCGTGTGCACGGGAGCGCAAAACATCATTGATTACAATGAAGCTGTGCAAGCCGGGCCGCCCGTGGGGCTATTGTTCCACACTCAAATCAATGATGCTGTGCGCTCCCGTGTGCATGATCGATGCCGCTCCGGGACATATGGCCCACTCACGGACCGTATGTCTCGGAGGGCATACGGTCGTGTGAAAGGGCCCTTATTGTAATCATGCCTGTGAAGATAATAAGATGAGAAGTGTTCTCTAGAAAACAAGAAGAGTCAGTCTATGATGAGGCTCAGTGGTTGTTGTGAAAACTGACGAATTTCAGGATGTACGGTAGTGATCCCATATTCCTAAAAAATATTTTTAGCATAAAAACTTGATTTAAGTAATTGGTCATTTTCTAATGGCATTTTCCCTTTCAAAGTCTATTCACATGCATGAGATGAACTGGGCAGTCTCAGAAATTACTGCAATGAGTCTAAAACTATTCTTGAATTAAAAGGATTTTCCAAGAGTTTTTTACTGATGACCTATCCTCTGGGTATACCATCAGTAGGTGATCGGTGGGGGTTCCGACCCCACCGATCAGCCGTTTGCAAAGGCAGTTGTGCTGCAGGCTTCCCCAGCTTTCCCTAGGCAATGTAACGTTCAACAGTCACATGACCTAGGCACAGCTTAGCAACATTGAAGTGAATGGGGCTGAGCGCGATGCCAAGCACAGCTGCTATACAATGTACAGTGCTGTGCTTGGTGAGCTGAGCGAAGGCAGTGACGCTACTGCCAGCACCTTCTCAAACAGCTGATCGATGGGATTTCTGGGTTTTCGGACCCCCACCAGAGGATAGATCATCAGTAAAAAAAACTCTTGGAAAACTCATTTAAAGAATTTGTTCCACAGTTGAAACCCCTAGCTACCAGACACGGATGAAATACCTTAAATCTCTAAGAATGGAACACCCCTTTAAGAGGAAATCTTATCCACATTGCAGCCTACAGTATGCATTTCCAAAGAATTACTACTTTGAACACCTGAAATCCGTTTACCCCGTGCTCTTATTTCTTTGGTTTTATAATTGAATCCATGAACCAGGATGAAAAACAGATGGTTCTACTTTAGGATCTGCACCTTTTTTTAATATTTTTATTGATCTTTTCTGTGTGACAACCCGCACAGAACAGAAAGCTGATTTCAAGAAATATTGAATAATGTATCAAAGAAAGCTCCTACATTTCCTAGCTGTCAGATAGTAACGACTCGGCTAGGATACGCCGTTATGACTAATGCAGAGAGAATTTCTAAATCAGTTTTCTCCATCTAGATGTGAAAAATGTGATTTCAAAGATGTAACCTAGATACAGTCTACCCGTTCATCACTTGGATCAGTCACATCATCTATGTACCGTAATTAATTACCGAGCCGCCAGTAACGAGGCAATGTCATCTAGTCAAAGTCAATGACAACTGTAAACATCTCCAGGACTTTATAGACCGTCATAAACACATAAGGCTTCCATATACTTGTGTCATTGTTTTCTTTATTGCACTCAGTGGCGTCTGTCATCCACTGTAAAAAAAAAAAAGATGTTTTTTGAGGTTACCTTCTGTATCGCAAAGGAGAGTCTACCAGCATTCCGGGTATATGGAGGCCAAAAGGACACTATTTTGACCTCCATCTGATTGATGAGGCCTATTAAAATGTCAGTTTATAGGCTAGGGGCTTTTTCTGGGGTATGTGTTAGGGCTCAGGCACGCATGTATTTTTTGTTCATGTTCGTTCCGTTTTTTTGTGGCCCATATGTGGAACCATTCATTTCAATGGGACTGCAAAAAAACGGAAAAGACTCTGTGTGCGTTCCGTGTCGGTATGTTCACAAGTCCGTTCAGCAAAAAAATAGAACATGTCCTATTCTTGTCTGTTTTACGGAAAGTACAGGTGTTATTACAATGGATCCGCAAAAAAAAAACTGATGTAACACGGATGTCATCTTTTTTTTTTCTGTGGATCCGTGTTTTGCAGCCCTCAAAATGCATACGATCGTGTGCATGATATTAAGTAAAACTAGGCACCTCATATTAATTACCATTTAGGTGGGACCCCATATTCCCTGGTTTTAATTATTATCTATACACCAATCAGCTGTAACATTAAAGCGTTCCTGAGTTTTCAAAAAAGTTTGCATAATGGCTGTGATTCTTTGTACAATCATAACTGTGAAGGAACAGTTATGTTTTGGCTTCCGTAAAGTCCCTTTCAGCCATATTATTCCCTGTTTCAGCTGCGCAGTTGGATGCATTTCTCTCACAAGCAGGGGTGTCTCCCTTCAGCCAGTACTTCCTGCAATTACCTCACTTCACTTACTTCCCACTATGTTTCTTTTCTTCTAGGGAGCCCAGAAAGCTGATAAGGAGGAATACATCACACCCCTGTGATGACCACAAACTCAGCTAGGTCTGACATGCCCCCACTTCCTCTCAGCCATCCTCTGACTCTCTGTTTGCTTAACAACAGGCAGTGGACTGCAACTTAGGTGGAAGTGAAACCAATAGTGGCCATGACTTTACACCTTTTTTTTCAGGTGGATGCAGGCATGTTTTATAAATGAAATTATTTAGAAATTTGCCAGTTACATAATTCTCTATTAATCCATTATGTGTGTAAGTACAGTAACTCTTTAAAGGGGACATTTATGGCATATCAATAAAATATGCCGTAAATGTCAGATAGGTGTGGGTCCCACTCCCACCTTTGGGACTCACTCCTATCTGAAGAACAGGGTCCCCCAAAGTGAATGGAGGGCTCATTGCTCATTTGCTGCATTCTCTCAATTCACTGGTACTTCCAATAGCTGTGAATGGAGAGCAAACTGCGCAAGTGCGGTCAACAATCCAGTCACCACTATGAGGCTTACGAAAATAGGTGAGCTTGTGCTTGGCTATTTTCAGCAGTCCCGTAGGGGTGAACAGAGGGTGGCTGCGCCTTCGCATCTTGCTCTCCATTTCATTTCAGGGTTAAGGTGGGACCCACACCTATCTGACATTTGCGGCATATGTGATATGTCCCAGATGGGAATAAACCCTCTAGGACTGATGTCCTTCATAGTGGATCTTTATGGCTGGGCAGTGACAGAAATTTGACCATTGTTGCCAAGTCTGCATGGTTTACAAATTAATTGTTACCTGGCTTTCGATTTTTAATGGTCATGAAGTTCTAGGCATCCAGCATGAGCCATTAACAACTTCAAACCATGCAGACTTATGTACACTCCATAGCTACATCTTGGTCATGGCTCTTCTGTGTGCAATCACCCCAAACAGCTGTCTGTAGATGAGGTACTGGCTTATTTAAAGAAGAACTCCAGCAAAATTTTTTATTCCATGTCCTGCTAGAAATGTACATGATGTAATCTGTAGTGAATGTCATTTTCTTACCAGTAGCTGAATTTTTGACTTCTATCATCCTGAAGTTTCTTATCTGTGTCATGTGACTAGGAATTAGACCCACAAACTCACACATGTACACTTATGCACTTATGTGTGGACAGGAAGTCTAATTGTCTATGCATTCCTATGGGAGCCTCACTTTCAGTCTCATAGGAATGAATAGAGAAGTGACTGGCTTGCTGTCCTGGGTCAGTTGGAGGTCAGGGAGTTGGTCACATGACCCAGCTACAATAAGAAGAGAGTGGAAACTCTCAATTTCAGCCTCTGATAAGAAAATGACATTCACTACAGATTATATCATGCACCTTTCTAACAGATCAGAGAAGAAATTTTTTTGTGGGAGTTCTTCTTTAATATCCGAGTCATGTCTCAAGGCCTATTTAAAGGGTCGTACATTGACTTATAGGATAGCTGCCCTACATCTGGTGGCATCAGAGGAAGAGCTTGATAAGAACTCATTTTAATCCCTTTCTTCTTAGGTAGGAACCTAAGAAATGTATGAAATCTATTATATATTTTAGTGCTTCTAGGACTTCTTGGGCACCAAAAATATTTGGTAATCAATGTGGGCTTCAAAGTGATCAAGAAGAAGGAACAGGCAGCAGCGCTCACAGTAATGCCACACCCCTTTACAGCAGTACGTGACACAGTATGGTCAATGCACATGCGGTTCTGGCTGGTGCTGCGGCTCGTATAATCCTTCTATAAATTTTACAATTATGGCTCATAGATTCTGATAGACTTTGTTATCAGTTTGAATTCTTAGGATTCTTTCTCTCTGTTTTACCATTCCCCTCACTAATTATGGGTCGTCTGGGGTTAGAAAAAAAAGTAGTTTTTTTTTTTCAGAAAAACACCCCTCTTTTTCATGGACCGTGTCTGGTATCTCAGTTCTGCCATCGCAGATGTAGCCCATATACGTGAGCAACATGACTTCAAGGCATGAACATAAACCCTCAAGGCAACATGGGATTTTTAGCATTAGGACTGAATGTTTCCATTCACTGACTGCAGGCAAAAATCTTAAAAATTCTAAATTGAAAAACAAAGCATGTTAGATATTAGAAATTGGCATAGCTTTTCGTTATACAGCGATTAAAGGGGTTGGCCCTTGAAAAACCAGGAGAGGTGATAAATGTAGGATCACTGGGGGTTCAACTGCTAGGATCATGAGAATGAAGGTCCTATGTTCCCCATTTGAATGGAATGGTGGTCACTACTAATCAATCTCTATGGGACTGATGGAGATTGCTAACTACAGCACTTAGATGAGTTTTTGTAGCCAGCTCCTTTAAAGTGGTTGTCCGAGTTTAAAAAATGTAAAAGGCATGGAAAGGTATTAAATAATAAAAACAAAGTTGTACTTATCTTTCTGATACCCCTCTTGTCCACTGCTGCTCTGCTCCTCACTGTCATTGCTTTACATTTTTTGCTATAACGGTGATATCCTGTATACCACACATGACCACTGCAACCAACCATTGGCCTCGGTGGTGTACGGCACAGGGTCACTGAGGTCAGTGATTGGCTGCGGAGGTTATATTTGGACATATCATTGCTGGGAATGTAGCGGAGCATCGGTGCTGGTGCAGAGCGGTTTCAGAATCACGAGTATCACTTTTTTCTTTTTATATCTTGCCATGCCTTTTACCTTTTATGTTTGTTAACTTGGACAACCCCTTTAAGCTCCTCTTTACTTAGAACTAGTAAACCGGTGTCATATCAGCAAGCATAGTTTTCCTTTTACACATCTGATTTGGAAATCTTTGGTGCCTCTCTTGCCTAAGTATTTGGCAATAAAGTTTCTTAATCGGCAAGCCCACATTTCTGGAATGGAATAATTGTTCCTAGAATCTAACACGTCAACATCTTGATTCTCAGTAGTATAAGGGCTTGTCGTTTTATTGCAGAAAATATGTTAACTTGTGCTTGAATGATTTTAACATGTTTTATGACAGACATAAAATCTTCTGATAAGGGTAAATGGTAAATCAACCTTGACCAATCTAGTCTTCCAATCTTTAACTAACATTGAAGGAGAACCGGTCAGATGTGATCTTGTTTCCACTCGAAATGTTCACCCTCTTTCTACGTGATTGAAACGCTTTTGTCTCATTTGGTCGGATTATAAAATGGCTGAGATGCATTTCTTCAGGCTTTTTCATACATGGCTCTGTGTTGATTTCAGGAAGAAGAGGTCACAGAAGTCAATTGTTCCCCTTGTGTAATTACTGTCCCAGTACCACAATGACACGCTGTATTAAATGAGAAGTAAAATGAGGATTTATGTCAAATGTTTTTAAGAAATCTGATGCACTGAGCATCTGGCAAGTTGGTTAAAGCTAGAGGTCCTCTTCAAAAAGCTGGTTGGTGGTGGAGCGGGGTGTGGTACCCTACAAATCAGATGTTGAGCTTTTCTGAGCCTCAGTATTGTACTTCTGAAAAAAAGCTTTTAAGTACCTAGCCTACAGAGAGTAATGGCAACATATTTAAGGCTGATTAAGATTTTTTTGTTAAAACAAAAGGTCTGTGGTGCTCCCCTTGGCTTCTTCCGTGTATTTTCCAATTGACTTCTCTTATGTATTCTCCAGTTAGCCTTTTTGTGTATTCCTAAGGTGGCTTCTCTCATGTATTCTCCAGTTTGCTTCTCTCATGTATTCTCCAGTTTGCTTCTCTTATGTATTCTCCAGTTAGCTTTTTTCATGTATTCTCCAGTTGGCTTCTCTCATGTATTCCTAAGGTGGCTTCTCTCATGTATTCTCCAATTGGCTTCTCTCATTTATTCTCCAGTTGGCTTCTCTCTTGTATTCTCCAGTTCACTGCTCTTATGTATTTTCCAGTTGGCTTTTCTCATGTATTCCTGAATTGGCTTCTGTCATGTATTCTCCAATTGGCTTCTCTCTTGTATTCTCCAGTTGACAGCTCTTATGTATTCTCCAGTTGACAGCTCTTATGTATTCTCCAGTTGGCTTCTCTCTTGTATTCTCCAATTGGCTTCTCTCATGTATTCTCCAGTAGGCTTCTCTCTAGTATGCTCCAGTTTACTTCTCTTACGTATTCTTCGGTTGGCTCATCTCATGTATTCTCCAGTTGTCTTTTTTATGTATTCATAAGGTGGCTTCTCTCATGTATTCTCCAGTTGGCTTCTCTCTTGTATTCTTCAGTTGGCTTCTCTTTTGTATTCTCCCATTGACTTCTCTCATGCATTCTCCAGCTGTATGGTCATTGGTGACTGATCTTTACAGCAAAGCAACCATACACATTTTAGGCTACATTAACTTATACAATTGTGTAAACAAAGGGGGAAATTCAGTAAGACTGGCTGGTCTTAGTTTAGTATAAAGCCTGATGTAAGATGCATCAAAAATGCTACTTTTAATAATTTTGCTGCTTCAGGGGATGACTGAGACTTTGAGAGAGTTGTTGAGATAATGGTAAGCATATCATGATGATACTTCTATCTCTTGACTATACATGAGAGGGGCATTATTTTGGGTTGGTTACTTTAGTGTATTTAAAAAAAAAATTTTAAACTTTTTTAAAATTTTACACTTTGTCCATCAAAAGTCAGAAAGACCACTGATGAAGTTTCAGTGGAAATCTGACCTGTAAAAGTGACAATTGTCAGTTTTAAGGCAGCGCTGGGTATTGTTAAACCCAGGAGCAGCCTCCTAGGACCAGCATCCTGTTGATCATGGGACAATTGACATCATCATCTCTGATCAGTCTTCTCCTTGTATGAGATGAAAGTTTAGAGGGACGGCCAGGTCTTGGTAGATTTGCAGTGGTCTGATGCTCCTTCCATTTCAATATGATCGCTTGCACAGTGCTCCTTGGGATGTTTAAAGCTTAGGAAATCTTTTGGTATCCAAATCCGGCTTTAAACTTCTCCACAACAGTATCACGGACCTGCCTGGTGTGTTCCTTGGTCTTCATGATGCAGAACCCTTAGACTATCACAGAGCAGGTGCATTTATACGGAGACTTGATTACACACAGGTGGATTCTATTTATCTTCATCAGTCATTTAGGACAATATTGGATCATTCAGAGATCCTCAATCAACTTCTGGAGGGAGTTTTCTGAACTGAAAGTAAATGGGCTGAATAATTTTGCACGCCCAGCTTTTCAGTTTTATTATTACAAAAAAAGTTTAAATGATCTAATAAATTTAGTTCCACTTCACAATTGTGACCCACTTGTTATATCTTTTTGTTTGAAACCTGAAATGTGGCAAAAGGTTGAAAAGTTCCAGGGGGGTGAATACTTTCGCAAGGCACTGTATAAGAGAATAGAGAAGACAAGAGGTTGGGTCTTCTTTCTCATGCCTCTGACATTTGGCTGCTGGATCTCTCGGGCAGTCAGAAAAGCCTAGGTCATAAATTTACTATGACGCTTTAAAGACCTGGATCACCTGCCAGATTATACAGATTACAGCACCATAGTCAGTCCCTGACAAGTGGATACAATTTTACATCAGCAGCATGTCAACTTCTGTTACAGGTTTTAATCCTGTATTTCATCCCTTTCATTGTAGTTGAGTTTAAATTCACAGTAAATGTGCATCAAATTCTACAGCAAAATCTGCAGTTTGCCATGGATTTCTGATATACTTTTTCTAGTACAAGTGGAATTACCCTTCAAGGGAACCTGTCAGCAAGGTGAAGCTGCTCTAATTGCAGACAACATGGCTTATCAATATATGGCCCCATTCTACTAAGCTTTGATTTATAGTATTTTTCACCCTATAAAAAGCACCTGCCAATAAGAACCATCTAGGTTTGAGTGGAGGAAAATAAGAAAAATATATTTTTCCTTTGACCTAAGATCAAAACACCAATGTTAATTAGACCCACAATGTTAATAAAACCACCAATTATACCTCTGATCAGACCCCCAATGTTTATAAGACCCCCAATGAGACCTCAGATCAGACTCCCAATTTTAATAACTCATTCAAACTTCAGATCAGACCCCCAATATTTCTAAGACCCCCATTCAGACCTCAGATCATGCCCCCCGACGTTTATAAGACCTTGATTCAGAGCTCAAATCAGACCCTCAATATTTATAAGACCCCCAGTCAGACCTTAGACTCCCAATGTGTATAAGACCCATAATCAAACCTCAGATCAGACCCCCAATGTGAATAAGACTCCCATTCAGGTCTCGGATGAGACCCCCAATATTTAAAAGACCCCCAATCAGACCACAGGTCATAGAGCATGCCGACATCCTCACGCTGTGCGGAGGTCACAACACAGCATGTACAGTGCTGCAGGAATAGACCAGGAAGAGGTGAGTTCAGGACCCACAGAGGGAGCACTGTATCACCACTCCCCGGTCCTCCTGTGCTAATGAGCACATCCATAATGGAAGAGGTCATTAATGCACTGACATTGCCCCCCACTTTTTTTTGGGCGGGGAGAAAGTACAACTTATAGGGTGAAAAATATGGTACTTTACAATTTTGTAGGAAAAAGTGATGGTACAGTGTAACTACAATTACTCTGTCCAATTAAAGTGAATGGGAGGGAGCCCTTGTAATTTCACTCCATCCCATTCACTTAAAGGGAGTCTTTCACCTCATATTCACCTATATAACTAACATCAGTGCCCCACAGAAGATTGAAGACACATCCCAGACATACCTGTGTGCACTTTGTGCCTTTATTCCATGTCCAGGAAAAGCACTTTTATTCTGCAGGAAAACCGCTCCCAAATGCCCAGCTGAAAGTGAAACTAAAAACAGCTTTCCCTCAATGCCTTTAAAGTAAACCTGGTTTGGAGGCATTAAACTACCAACCTATCTATATGCAGCTGGGGTTTAGAGTCCCAAACCTGCCCATAGCAAACCCATCTATCTCCACAAAGAATAGTAAATAAAAATCAAATTTATAAGGCGGAATCGAGCACATCAGGCACGTATGAACACCACCGATGAACCCATGGATGGTATACCTCCCTTCACTGTGCATGTGAAGTAAGTTGTACCATCTTCAACGTCATCTACACAGTGTGTCTATATCACTGGAGAGTCCTGGACTCTTCTCTCAGATGGGTTTCGCTATGGGCAGGTTTAGGACCATAAACCACAGCTGGATAATGGCTTGCTGGTGCTTTATTGGACCCAAACCAGATGGCAGGTTCCCTTACAATGAGTGTGTTAAAGAGGACCTGTCACCACTCCTGACATGCCTGTTTTACTAGCTTCATGCATTCCCCATGTAATAGCAATTCTGGAACGTCTATTCTTATGGCTCTGTGTTGTTCCATTCCTTTATTATTTCTACTAGAATTTATGAATGAATTGCTAGAAGGCTGCAGTAAGGGTACAAAGGGGTGGGAACCAGTTTGGGGTGTATACCTGCACAATCTGAAAAGGGCAGCACTGATTGGATAGAGTGAGTCTGTGCAGGTACACACCCCCAACTGGTTACCTCCACTCTGTACCCTTACTGCAGACTGCTAGCAATTCATTCATAACTTCTAGTAGAAATAGTAAAGGAATGGCACAACATACAGACATAAGAATAGAGGCTCCAGATTTGTTATTACATAGGAAATGCATGAAGCTATTAAATCAGGCATGTGAAATGGTGAAAGGTCCTCTTTAAATAGTAAAGAAAGGCACCCATAGACAAAAACAAAATATAGTGCTGGGTACCTGGTATTTCTTTTTATGATCTGACCCTTGGGCCAATAGCCAACCCCCTGGTTTGTTAACAGTGCAGCTACTATGGAGGACTTGGACCAACCAAGGCTCTCTCCAAGGGGCTAATGACAGCCACATAGTCGACCGCTCTCCTACACACACCCTTGTATGATATCATTCATCCAGAAAGTTTTATCTCATGGACTTTTAAAAAGTTATTGCATCCTGATCCTTAACTTTGCAGTCCCTTGATTAGTTAATTCCACCAAGTAGGTGACCAGGAGGTCAGAGGACCTTGCTGCCAAGAAATAAAATCTCCACAGAGGTGCAAAAGGCAGAGATTTCCCCTGGAGCCTGGCCCCTTTCTCCTCAGCACAGCCCAGTAATAATTGCAAACAAACGCCTATTCAGTCTCTTCTGATTCGTGTCCTTTTTTTTTTTCTTTCCATAGAAAACCTCAGCGCTAACTATGTGTCATCTGTAAGTCAGCCTCACGCTGCAGACTGGGATTCCCAGCCACAGGCACACAGCATTTCCTCTCTGTGTTCCTGCTGAGCACAAACTGGATCGAGACAAAATACATGTTTTGTTGACTCGAAACCCTTCGGGATTTGTCATACCATGGATTACAGATTTTCACGGTGGGTTCAAATTTTAATGCTTGCTTGTAAATCTGAATTGTTACACATCTCTCGGCTTTAAAGAGCGCTGGCACCAAGCTCCACGGACACTTGTGGAATGATTACTACAGGACTTGTGCTAAAATGCCTCTGTCAATGGTGTGTTTTATGTATTCCGATTGTCACATTGTAGTTAGATAGGTTTATATACATCATGCCCATTGATAATAGATATTATTTATAGTAGTTGTCATAATTGTAAGATTTTAGCTATAATTTCATGTTTCTCCAGGCTGAATCTTTGAAATTTATTAGAAAGCAGTGCAGTTCTGTGGTGTTCTGGGCTGAATGGGTTAATTTTGGAATATTCATAAAATTTAAACTGACAAACTGTATGAAAGTAAATAATTATCATCATTAGTGTATACGAAAAAACTAATTAACTTGGTAATGGATAACAAAATTGGCGACCCTCAGGTGCAATAAGGATTAACTATAAAGATAGAGTGCCGCTATACGAAAAAACTAGCCTGGTAGGGAACTGCTGATTGAGCTTAGGTGTGTCCAGGTGGCATTTGATATCCTTTTTTTTACTAATTAGTAGGACTGATTAATAATGCTGCTAAGATAGTTACATACAGACATATGGATACAGTAGATAGATAGGTAGATAGATAGATAGATAGATAGATAGATAATAGGTAGGTAGATAGATAGATAGATAGATAGATAATAGGTAGATAGATAGATAGATAGATAGATATCCATCTGTCTTTATGATCTATCTATCTATCTATCTATTATCTATCTATCTATCTATCTATCTATCTATCTATCTATCCCCTATGTATTTATCTATCTATCTATCTACCTATTATCTATCTATCTATCTATCTATCTATCTATCTATCTATCTATCTATCTATCTATCTATCTACCTATTATCTATCTATCTACCTATTATCTATCTATCTATCCCCTATGTATTTATCTATCTATCTATCTATCTATCTATCTATCTACCTATTATCTATCTATCTATCCCCTATCTATCTATCTATCTATCTATCTATCTATCTAATCTATCTATCTACCTATTATCTATCTATCTCTGATAACATCTCTGATATTAAAGGATATTTGAACAAAAATATGGGAAGTATCCGGAGTAATGTTAGTTTTTTTCAGTAATGTGTTCTTAAATGATTCCTGATATCTATCTGAATATGACATCCCATTTTGCTTTGATACAGAGGTCCAGTATTTTACATGTTGTCTGAACTAAATATGATATAATTGTTCAGATATATACCAAGGTGTATCTCTGTAGATGGGTCAGTTTGGCAATGTTTTCTAAAGTTAATTGGTAATCATTAATACATTACAGGTATTTGTGTAGACTTTCAGGTATTATAAAACCCACTGGGGCCATACATCAGGCTTATACAGATGTTAGTGTGATGCTCATATAACTTTATATGTTTATATAACTTTATATGCTGCCAAAAATGGCAAAAAAGTATTGACTTGACAGGTTACATTATGTACAACAATGTAGTCAATGCTTATCCAGATCCATATGTGCAATATATTGTCACAATACACATTTGAGAAAAAAAACACTTCACTTAGATCCAAACATTTTAGAAATATATAGTAATCATATTCTTCATTCCATTAAATGAATCCTAAAATAAAGTTAAAATGATTCCAAAGAATGACATTTTTTGCACCCTTTTCCTTAAATAAAGATTACAATTGCTACATGGGAAAGTGAAATGATTCTACACGCCGTAAGTCTTACATGGGCTGAATCAATAAATCCAGGGAACTGTAAACCCTAGGATTATGTCTTTTTTTTTCATCTGTATATTTTGGTAAAGTCTTTATTTGTACCCCTGTTATCATGCAAATTATAGCAATGCTTAATCGGTTGACTCTTTGTAGGGTATTATTATTATTGTAACTGTACTGTAATGTCATTTCCCGCTACATCAGTTCTGGATTCCTTTTAAAAATCACTGCAGATCTATTTGGTTAGTGTTCGATGGATGGCATCAGACAGAGACAGGTTCATTACATGCACATGGCTCATCTATATACAAATAGGGAGAGACCTGGAGCTGGGGGGGAGGGGATTCTCCCAGTGGACACGTCTTCCTATACCTGTCCCTTTCTAAAAAAATGTGGGGCAGATTTACTAATTCTCATATAAGGCAGCCATAGGATGTGATTCATCACAGTGGTTTTGGCACATGGTGTATCTTGACACTGTAACATATACCAGCTTGTGGTTGGCTTACTGTAGTCCAGATTTAAAAAAAAAAAAAAAAATACGTGCAATCGATAATATTAGACATGAGCAATATTCCTAACAAAAATGTTTCGGGTCCTAATCAGCCAAGAAATTTGATTGAACTCCGAATCGATTCTGCGCGAATTGAAAGTTCTCTCTCTAGAAAAAATCTAACTCATCGAATCTCAAGAAATCCTGATGCAAATGATTCAGATTTTTTGGAAAAATTTGAGTCGAATTTCAATTCTAAAGAATCGATTTGCTCATCTATAATTAACATATATTTGGTGGAATTTACAAATTCACATTTCTAGAGAATTTATTAAAGTGACTATACTATAAACACTAAAAGAGCCTTAAACAATAAATCTAGTGAAAATTCTGGCTCATTTAATGCAGTAAATCTCCCCTTATGTTTTCCCTGAAATGCTGCAGCATTGGAGCGTAAAACATCCAGCAGTTCTTATAGGATGATGGAGCCTGTCAGTATTTCATGGTGCCTGTCATAAAGCGTCACGCATGTACTGACTAGTGTTGAGCGAGCATGCCTACGCTCGGGTCCAATCGCTGTTTGGCCGAACACCGAGTGTACTCGAGCGCAATGCTCGAGTCTCTTCCCCACACTGTAATGTTGATTTGTACGCTAATGCGTACTCATTGTGCGCTAATGCGTACAAATTCAGTTAATTAGCATACTTTTACGAGTGAAAGGAGTAAAAGAGGAGAAGTCGCGATTCTGACCTTTTTCTATTAACCAGACATCCTACCCTCTTCTGAGCGGGGGGTGCCTGGTTTAGTCCCATTGACTAACATTATGCTCAGGTGCTCGGACGAGCACTCGAGCAACCCCTAATGCTCGACCAGAGCACCCGAGCATACGAGCACAGAGGCACTCGCTCAACACTAGTACTGACAGGTGCCATTTAAGCATAACTTTTACATTATGCACAAAACAAGTGTGATCTTTTGCACTTATTAAAGTGAATATAATATTTTACATTGTTACGTGATGTCTAGGTATACAGCTATGCTTTTCCACATTTGCCCTGAAAACCTTCTTATTGTCAATATGGCATGGATTACGTACCTGTTGTTATTTTTTAATAAACACGTATAGTTACATAGTTGCACAGGTTAAAAAAAAAGACACATCCATGAAAGGAGAAGGTATGGATGAAATATGAATATGAATAGGTGTGAACATGAATATGGGTATGGGATGATTCACTTTTTCTAGGTTCTAGATCTACAGTATTTACCAAGCTGTTTAGTCACCAGGCAATGAAATCATTGGATATTTTAATTCTAGCTGCCATAGGGAGAACCATTAACATGTACAGTAGGCGTGCATTTAGAAAAAACAATTTACTCTAGTCACTTCTAGATCTGCGAGTGAGTGATGTTTAGTAAGCACAAAGAGGAAACCTCCACTGTTTACCCTGCTGGAGGCATTCAGAAAAACTGATTTCCACTGGTTTATGCATGAATTCTACTAAAGAGGACCTGTCACCACTTCTGATATGAGTACAAAAAAAAAAACTTGTTCTTGCCTTGAAATAATTTTGGCGCATGCAGTGGTTTGGCATCCTGATGCATCCTGAACGGATCTCTTTCCATTCAGAATCCATGAGGACTAAATGGAGATGTTTTTTTCTAGCATTGAGATCCTCTGCCGCATCTCAGTACCAGAAAGTAACAGCGAAAGTGTGAGAGTAGCCTAACACTATCCAGTCAATGCTGATTGTTAACACCCACTTGACTTTTTTTCCCCCCTATACATTTCTATGAGGAATAACAGAGGAATTGCTCAATGCAGAGTTCTAAGAAAGGATGATCCAGAATTACTGTTTTATAGGGTGCTCGCTTATTTACTTATAGACAAGTCAAGGTAGACGACAGGCCCTCTTTAATATTCATTAATAAATAAAATATTTAGGATTAGTAAACAAATAAAAATATATGAGAGGAACAGTATGACCCTTTAAATGTAGGTGCCTCATAGGGGCCTCATTGGTTTTGGATGCCCTCTTTATAGAGCAGGTTTCTATAATATCGCACAATGACACCTATTAATAAAAGTAAATAGTTTTGACCATGCAAAATTGCTGACAGCACTAGGTAGGGGCTGGGGAGAGCAGGACAAACATATTTTGTGGAGTGTTTATTATTAGGAGTGGTAAGGATATGAAGTTTTATTTTTGAATGACAGCTGTAGCAGCCAACCAGAAGACTAATACATCTATCACACAGAGCAGCGGGGGGGGGGGGCTGTAAAACAGCTCAATGTAGAGAGAGCATGTCACAGTGAAGCTCCGCCTCCAGTCCACAGAATATGGTAGATTGAAACTTCATATTCACACCATTCCAGATAAAAACTCCATAAAAGTTATGTTTATCCTGCTCTACCAAGCTCCTACCTACTGCTTGGTCAAAACTGGTGGCAGATGCCCTTTACAGGCTATAGACACCTTCAGGGCAATTTTTTTTTCATGATTGCATTTTACTCATTTTGGGCTAAAACAAAAATATTTTTTTTCAATTGGTCATTATAAAAATGTTCAGCTATTTTTGACATACAAAGGTGAAAAATCTGCCTGTTTGTACAGTATCACTTCTCAGTCCCATCAGCTGATGGCTCATGTGAAGCCTTGTCTCTGATTTGCTGACCTCATAAACACTCATTATATCCACACTCTTATAAAACTGTTAAGAGTATGGCTTAAATAGTGTTTGTGAGGTCAGGAGATCAGAGATAAGGCTTCACATGAGCCATCAGCCGACAGAACTCAGGAGGGACATTGTTCATATAGATTGATTTTTAACTGCATGTATCACAAAAAGGACTGAAACTTTTTAATAAAAAATAATTGGAAAAATAATTTTTAGCCCAAAATGTGCAAAATGCAAGCATAACAAAATTGCCCTCAATGTGTCCATAGCCTTCAGGTTGCTTTGTATTTTATTTCTATGTTATTTTTAACAGCACGTCTTCATTTTTTTTCACAGTTTAAAGAGATTTGGACCCAAAAAGGAATTTGTAAGTAATAAGTAAAATCTCAAACTTGATGGAAGAAAAATGATGGAGCAGCCCATCAAAGATATACTTTTGGGTTCTCCAAAGTCTTCAGACCCTATGATGATGGAGAAACGTGCCAATGACTGTGTGATTATAACTATTCCAAGAGTCAATGAGACCCAACTGACTGCAGCAACAGGTGGAGCAGAGCTGTCTTGCTACCGTTGCATTATCCCTTTCGGAGTGGTTATACTAATAGCAGGCATTGTGGTCACAGCGGTGGCGTATAGTTTCAACTCTCATGGATCCATTATCTCTGTGTTTGGACTGGTTCTACTCTCTTCTGGACTTCTTCTGGTGTGCTCCAGTGCGCTGTGCTGGAAAATTAGGCAACGGAAAAAGAGAGCTAAAAGGAGAGAGAGTCAGACTGCGTTGGTGGCAAACCAAAGGAGTTTATTTGCCTAAGGGTGAAGGACATCTCAAACGATGTGGACTGCAACCGGTCTGAATCAGTTGGATCGACTGGAGATTGTTGAAACCATCGAGCTATGGCATGTAGTTGAGCATTGAGCTAAGGTCATGACCAGTACGATGGGGTTCATTTTTGAGGTTTGGGGTCTGTCCAGCTCTACAGTTCCTTCATTTGTTCCATACAGGTTGGATATAACAAAGAAGTTTGATTCTAATAGCCATATTCATCTGGTTGGTTCAAGTTGTCAGAGGTGCAACCACTTTGCTTCGCAGCCAGAGCCGCATTGTTAAGTTCATGTACATATCTGCATTCTGTTAGTTGTATCCAGAGTTCTGTTCACCAATGACCTCCCCGACGGGAGTATTTTTTACCCAATGGTTCTCCGCCCTTGTCCAAAAAGTAGGACACACCTTGAGTGTGCTCCTGATGCGATTGCACGTAGCCTTAGAATAATCCATTTTTTTAGGCCAGTTGTGTTAAGTCATTTTTAATGTAGATGATAGTAGTAAAAGAACAATCATTGTGTTGACTTTAGAGGTGAGCAAATCGATTCTACACAAATCTAATTTCTTACGAATTTCCCAATAGATTCTAATTCAAAATGGCTGCCAGCATTTTACAGATCAGAAGACAGAGAAGAAAGTATCTGCCACCAAAAAGGGGTAATTCTTGGACTGTTAAACAGGTTGTTTGTTACCACTGGTCACTCTCTGTTTACCCACACCCATATTTTGCTGTCACTCTGACATTACTAATGTTGTCTTGGCGATAAACAGCATGAAAGGCATTGGAGACAGTCCCAGGAGACCCCAGAATGTGAGGGCAACTGGGTACTTCCTATGTACAGTAGGTTGAATTTATTCCAACATCTGATTGTACTGAATTAGATGTAGAACGAATTTTGGGAAATCCGCTCATCTCTAGTTGCCTCCTATGTTGTAACTCAAGCTTCATCAACCTGAAGTCAACGAGGGGAACTGCAAATGAATAATGTAATAATAGTCGTAAAGATGTTAGAAGCCCATGAGATGCATCATTACATTACTATTGACTTCTCATGTTTAATTTGCACAAAATATACTTGCAGACACTAGAATATAGTAAACCTAGAGTGCTACAAGCGCATAGATATACTCAGTACAGAAATTTATGAAGACCAATGAGTTAAGTGTGGGCTACAGACTATGAGGCTTTAGTCATATACAATACTCTAGTAAGATATAAAAACTATACAAAATGTAAAATCAAACCATGCACAGAACAGACATATTGGGTCAGTAATAGAATCTATCATATTTTAGAGCCTCAGTTTATCTGTGTTTCTGTTTTGTCTTATGAAATTTTCATATTTTGGTTTCTTTTTATGAATGTCCCCATTACAAATATTAAAAACGTAACTCTCAGGTTTTAGGTGTCCCCTTAAAAGGGTTGGCCCTTCTTACACATTGGTGGCACATTGCTAGGATGAGCCACCAATGTCAGATAGGTGGATCTGCACTTATCTCTAGAACAGAACAGAGCCCACAAAGCTGAAGAGAGTGCACCACGCATGCATGGTGTGCTCTTTATTTACTTCTATGGGGAGTTCCGAAAAAAGCCAAAGCTAGTGCGCTCGGCAATTTCCAGAACTCCCATAGAAGTGAATGGAGAGAGCACCGCACACGTGCGCCACCTCTCTGTTCACCTCGTTGAGGTTCTGGAAATAGACGAGCGCTTGACTCTTTTCAGAACTACCTTAGAAGTGAATGGAGGATGCACTATCCTTCACTTTCAGGGCCCATTTTAGACGTAGGTGTGGGTCCCATTGACGCAATATGCCACCAATGTGTGAGATGAGCCAACTGCTTTAACTTTTTGGAAAAAGTTGATGACCTTGCAGTATCATCATGCTGTATACACCATACAACATGTTCGATCCATTTTAATTTTGCTAACACATTTCTGTATCTGCAAAGGAAAGTGTCCACACTCATAAACACAAAGTCAGACCAACTTGCCATTTTCTGCAAGACCGGTTGACTATGTTAGTTGTGGGTGGTACTGTCTTTTCTCCATTCCCCAAAAGATGTCGGAGAAAGAAGTATCAGGCATATTATACTTTTAACATGCCCAATGGTTTGTTCACATAGGACATACGTTGCCATTAGAGGTGTCTGGCAGAAATTAAATCTCGTCTTTCCATTGAAATCACATGCATATGTACGGGAGAGTGAGAGGAGATAGATAGGATGGGGGAGGATGCTAGGTAGGCTCCTTTCAGGGCATGGGTGTGTTTGGAACTTCTACAACCCCTATATTTACCAATGTATGTCCCTGTTAAGTAACAATATTCACTTAATTGGAACGACTTAATACATTAGATCAGCTGGCCATATACATTAGATTAACGCCATCAGGACCCGCCAATTTTGGGGGACTGGCCAGTCATCAAATTTGTATGAAGCTTTTGGGTATATTTAATTTCAGAATGCATGATCCCTTAGTTCTTAGGGAGATTAGCTGTCACCAGACATGTATGGCAGCAGCTTATGCCCCTATCTCCATTGAGAACACATACATGCCAAGTATGCATGTATATGGGGAACAGGTTGAAAGCTAAAGTGTGTGGCCAGTTTATCACTGCCTCTTTACGTCACAGTACAGATACAATTCCTTCTCTACACGAAGATGTAGAATAGGCTCATTTCTGCTTTTCATGTAATCAAAACTTTGTTTTTTAAATTCAATTAAATGTTTGAAGCTGTAGCAATTCCACAAGACTAAAAATGCAGCAAAGTGAAATCTAGTGTCTGTGATGTAGCTCTGAAGTCAAATCCTGGATGACAGTACTTCGTTGTGCTGCAGCAAATTATATTGGTGGTACTTGTAGATTTTTTTTTTTACTTTTGTAGTAATTACAGTGTATTTAGATGGCTGCTTGGAATTATTTGTCTAAAGTGCGATTTATACTTTAATATGTCACCTTTTGTAAATTAATGATAAACGTATTCAACCTAGCACTTTTTGGTCTGTTTTTGTATGAAATACATGTTTTATTAAAAAAAATAGTGCTGCTATTGAGGTTGTGGATTTTTTCTGAATTGATTGTCCTGAATCAAATCAAGCGGTCCTGAAATTTTGGACCGAGATCTATACAGAATTAAAAAAAACATGATATGTTACTTGACACGAGTACTTACCTTAAAGGGTTTGTCCAGGATTGTGATATTGATGGCCTGTTTTCAGGATAGGCCATCAATATCAAGTCGCTGGGGTCTGACACCTTGTACCGCCACCAATCACATGCAGGTCAGGAGCTGAAAGTCAGCACTGGAACAATACAGCTCCATTCATTGAGTAGTGGACAGAGCTAGTAACTGCACTGAATGTTACGGATGTGAACGGATGGAGCTGTGTAATTCCAGAGCCAGCTTCTGGCGTTGGGACTACAAGGTAACAGCTGATTGGTAGAAGTGCGGGCTTGTGGACCATCACTGATCTTAGGATAGGCCATCACTATGAAAATCCTGGACTACCCCGTTTAAACTCCCCTCCGATCCAACACCACAGTATCACTTGGTCATGCAACAGCTCTTTGAAGAATGGGTAAAATTAAGAACCATTTCCATTAAGCAGACTGAATTGATTTTCATTGATTTTCCTATAATTTTCCTCTTCCATGCCTAAAGTCCACAAAGATGGTTTCCCTCCTCCATTCCTCCCTACCGTGGCCAGAATTGGTTCCCTCAGTGATATTCTTTGACCCTGAGCTGACAGTCTACTGCAACCACTTCTTGACAATCAATGTTATCTCCAAATCATTGATGCCATTATGGAAGCTAAGATCCCCCTTCTCTAAGTAAATATCTACATTGTAGGACAAAAATTATCTTTTTGCTTCTTCCAGTCCCGTTGCCTCTTCTGTGATCTGGTATGGTCGATACATTGATGACTTCCTATTTATATAATGTGTCAATAAAATCAGACTAGACCAGGCCAACCAAATGCTAGGAACACTGTCCTGCATAGTACTTCGTATAACCCAACTCAGAATACCAAGAATTATTCTTTAGGATAAATCACATGTACACAAAGGAGTGTTTAAACTACAGAGACTTTCAATTGGGAGTTTTGAAATCAAGGAGGCAGGCCACGGAAACATGACAGTCTTTTATGGACTCTGAATATACTATAAATGTAAAAGACGTGATCTACTGTGCACGAAACCCACAAAGCCTACTAATAAGAAAAAATAGACACCTTTCATCTTCTACACTCTCTATAGTGTAGAGATGTCAAAAATGTCTCACACAATTCATAAATGTGGTCCTATCATGCTTCAGCATCTTCCAGTTGGGGTGCAAGTATGTAGAGGAGGGCTCCTACACTTGGTAAAATTATCTCCCCCGGTTTCAATTCCTTCAGAATTCATGATTGTACATGTTTGACTGTTCAGGTTACTATCTAATAGTACTTTGTACAAAATACAACAACCCATTAAAGGGTAACTAAACTTTTGTTGAAACTCAATGTGACTCTTTCACCCTTCGGCCTTCTTTGGCTCTGCTTGGGTTTTCGGGTGTACAACAAGTCCGATTGCTTTGACTTGTTACTACAGATCAGACAACGACTCAGATTTTTGTTAGGAGCAGTTTTATCCTGGAGAATTTACATAGATTAATTTATCAAATGTCCTCATATATACACAAAAAATTGGCCCAATATAAGGCCTCATGCACATGGCTGTTGCCAACAGTGGCTCATATTGCGCCTCGCAAACAGTGGGTCCACAATATGCAGGCACTGGCCGTGTGCAACCCACATCATGGATGCGGACCCATTCACTTGACAGGACCTGACAAGAAGCAAATAGTATGGCATTGCAAGGACATGCAATGGCCTTTCAGGGGAAATATAAAAAAAATTCACCTCATTCACTTCCACATGTGGGTCTCTCGCTCATCACTGGATGCAACAGGACTTGTGCTCCCAGCATGATGACATCACCACGCTGGGAATGTCAGGTCCTGCTGCCTCCAGTGAAGAGCTAGTGTTTCCGCATGTGCAAGTGGGTGAGGTGAATATTTATTTTTTTTAAACACAAGCAGAATTGGGGCAAAAGCGGGGCATTCTTTATACTGGGAGCCACTAATGGGAGCATTAATAATACTGAGATCATTAATGGGTGCATTAAAAGGGTCATTCAACCCCTATAATGCCCCCCAAAATGCCTGGGCACCTCATACAGGTTAGGGCTCGTTCACATCACCGTTAGAGATTCCGTTCTCCTGCTCCGTTATAGGAGCAAGAGAACGGAAAGGACGGATTCGGGACATAACTGAGCCCAACGGAGCCTAAGGGACCCCATAGACTATAATGGGGTCCGTTAGGTTTCCGCTCAGAAGATGATTTTTGAAGCGGAGACAAAAGTCCTGCGTGCACAACTTTTGTATCCGCTTCAAAAATCATCTTCTGAGCGGAAACCTAATGGACCCCATTATAGTCTATGGGGTCCCTTAGGCTCTGTTGGGCTCAGTTATGTCCCGAATCCGTCCTTTCCGTTCTCCTGCTCCTATAACGGAGAAGGAGAACGGAATCCCTAACGGTGATGTGAACGAGCCCTTATACTTATCCCACTCCGCAGTACCCATGTCTCTTCTGATCTCCACATGATCGCCGCTGCATATCCCTGTGGGGTCGATTAAAACATCAGGCGATGGGGAGCAGCCAATAGCAGGCTGAGACGGCGACGAGCCTCCCTAGCATCTGGGAGATGCATCGGCGGCCCTGTAAGGATCAGAAGTGATGCAGGTGCTGGGGAGCAGGGTAAGTATAACCTATATGAGATGCCTGAGCATTTTGGGGGGATCTTATAGGGGTTGGATAACCCCTTTAATAATACTGGGAGGCACTAAATGGGCATTAATAATACTGCAGGGCACTAACGGGGTCATATATAACATGGTGGCGCACTAAGGGAGCATTACTCATACTGGGGGCGCTATGGGAGGGGTGTGATGTCCACAGGGCACTATGGGGATATTATGCATACTGAGGGCACTGCAAGGGTTGGGATTTAAATAACAAGCCAATTTAAAGGGGACCTGTCACAGAAAAATGCAGTGCAATATGTCAACTCAATGTTATAGAGCAGGATGAGCTATAGTAAATGGTGAATCATGTGTTATCTATAAATAGGTGTTATCTGTCATTGAAATCCTGTCTGAGATGATAATGAGGTGACTGCTGAAAAGTGATCTCTACTGAACAGGAACTGTCAGCATATTATTAGACTTAGTGGTCAGAGTGAAAACTAAAAGACGCAAGGGTATTTCTTAATAAACATAGAAACAATGAAAAAAATCACCAAACATTCTTTAATAATATGTTTAACATGAAAACATGATTCAAACAATAGGTCATGTTCTCATGACACATTTCATTTAAAGGGTATGTGAACCCCTGACATGTCTAGTATGTGAATTTCTGTTGTCTTCTGGTCTCACATTGATAAACCATTCTGAAAATATCTCAATATCTTCTTAGAAAACGTCAATAGCCTTTAACATTTCTGTTATTTAATCTTTCTATCCTACCTATTTATCCCTGTTTGGGGAATTTTTATTAGTTTAAAGGGTGTTATTCATGAACAGTATTTATCACTCATTCACAATATGTGAAATATGCTGCTGGATTGATCTCGTGGACCCCTATTGATCCCAAGAACCAGGGTCCCTTAGTCTCCTACCCCAATGGCTTGGTAGAGCGTATATGTGTCCACCACTTCATTAACTTCTATGGACTGGGGTATATGGTGCTCCATCAAAGAATGGAACAGTAGACAGACATGTGTACTACCATTTTATTCAGACAGAGGACTCAAGGGCAATATCAGTGGAGATCCAACCGGTCAGAACCCCCTCCTTCAAAATTGCTCACCACTAAACAGTATTAGCTAGTTCACCTCAAGTAGTGCCTAATACACTTTGCCACACACATGTCTGTTTCCACTTTCCACCATATCTTGTTGTTACACTAATTATAAGCTACCACCCAGACATATTATCTCATCTGGCCTTCATAGCCAAGGCATCCAATCTAAAAAATTCCATCTGCTTTGTCTTGGCTCTGGAGCTACCTGGAAACAGCTGATGGGTGGAGGTGTGGGGTGTCAGACTTCCGCTCATCTGATATTGATGGCCTATCCAGTGGACAGCCAATTAAATCTTATTATATTTCAATAACATTGGCCAAGTCAGAAGAATAAAAGTTTTATTTACCTACATTTTTCACCATTATTGGACGACAATTTCTGGAACCCACGTCTGAAACAATCCTATAATTGTAACTAGAGATGAGCAAATCTATTCGCCGCTTCGTAGATTCGATACGAATCTTGGAAATTTTTTTACACCGAAGCGAATCAGAATATTTTCAGATTCGCTTCGGAAGATACTTCTGAAATCTTTGTATGCCAATGCTACGTACGCATCATATAATTTGTACGCTAATGCTACACATCTGATAATTTGTACGCTAATGCTACGCATCTGATAATTTGTATGCTAATGCGTACATATTCAGTTAAGTAGCGTACTTTTACTGTATATTCGTTCTTTGTGCGGGCCTAGACAATAATATGCTAAAGCTTCGTACGCACTTTGTACACTCAGGCATAAGTATTCGCAGGAATGTTCGCAGAACACGACAGAATAACAAATTATTTGTATGCAACTTCGAATGAATAGCTTCGTATTAAGTACGAATCTTTTAAAAAATTCAACGAACTTTTCTATGATTCGCTCATCTCTAATTGTAACAGACTGTGAATGTGGACCCACTGTGCTAACTAACCGGTTTGACTTTGAACTAAACCTAAAGGCATTGTCCGGGTGGTTCCCTGGTATTCATCCTGCAACCCCTATACAGGGATCTGGATTTCGCTGCAGGGAACCAAGCAGGCTGCTACCTCCTGGAGTATTTCCAGTGTAGCTGGCAGCTGACCCATGGGGATCTCGGTACAAGGCACCGAGAGTTAGGCAATATGCGTAGTCTTAACACAGTCAAAGGGCAGGCTGAATACGTGCATATATGAGAAAACAATCCAAGATCAGGGCAGGCAGTGTTCATATGTATCCAAGAAAGCAATCCTAAGTCAGGACAGACAGCGAGGAATCAGACACGAAAAACAGGCAGGGTTTGTACACAGGCTGACAGACAGAAAAAGCACACCTTCACTAGGACTAGCAAACATTAGAATACCCAAAGCTCAGGCAATAAGGTGGAGCAACCAGCCCAGCTAAATATGAAGGCCGATCTTCACCTTACCCAGCAGCAGGACAGAAAGCAAGGGGAAGGATTAACTCTAGCAGCACTGCAGAGAAGTTCACTGAGCACTAGTCCCAATATACACAGGAAGAATGGCGAGATGACCAAGTGGAACAGCGATGGACAAGGGCCACCTTAACAGTAATCCCCCCTTTATTACTACTTCAGCACATGTCTATCAGTATGTACAATATAGGTTGAGCATGCAGTGGCTATAAGACCTAGTCCTGGACTGTTTGAATCGGGGATCATCGTTTTTTGAAGATACATGTGGGTCCTAAGGTCTCTTTCACATAAGCAATACGGATTTTGTCGGAATCAGTTAAGGGACAAATGATGGTTTTGCAATCAGTTTTGTCAGTGATTGCGTTCAAGGTGAGCGTTTTTTCCGTCCGGATTGTATGCGTTTTTCACACGCATGATGAAAAATCGAAGAACAACAATCACTCTTCTAGCAACCATCAGTGAAAAACTCATTCTGTTTTTTAGCCAAGCCTTGTTCATTTCTATGAAGCCAGCACTGCATGAAAACCGCAGAATATAGAATATAGAACACACTGCAATTTTTCCTGAACGCAGAGATGATGCGTGAAAAACGTCGCTCATGTGCAAAGACCTATTGAAGTGAATGGGTCAAGACTTAGTCTGGATGCTTTGCGTTCTCTACACACATCGCGTGGGGATAAACATGCGTGTGTGAAATTAGCCTAAAGTTGGGGATATACTGTATTGCATATACTGTTATATGGGAGTACGGGTTCATTCACACGTCCGTAAGTGTGTTGCGGTCCGTCCATGGCCAGTACTATGATAGAAATGCCTGTTCTTGTCCATGGCTGCGGACAAGAATAGGACATGCTCTATTGTTTTTTTTCAGGGCCGCAGAGTGGAAGTGCAGATGCGGAGAGCACATGGTGTGCTGTATGCATCTTTGGCGACCCCATTGAAATTAATGGGTCCGCACCTGTATCGCAAAATTGCGGAACGGGAGCGGACCCAGAACGACGGATGAGTGAATGGACCCTAACCCAGTACAAAACAGTGACGATAAAACATTAGACGTACTTTCACCAGGCATGTGAGGCTCAGCATCTATTAGTTTCTGTATCTGGCTCTTACAAACTTAAATCTGTGGAAATGAACCTAAAATAAAATGACATTTTTTAATGAAAAATTGCTGGTTTTATTAAGCCTTTCCTATCACTAAACATGGATCTCGCTGCTCCAGAGGAAAAAATAAACTCATAGGAAGTTCTCGCTGTCATATCGCTTGTTCAAAAGAACAATTACATCCGACTTTCAACACAGCAATATCCACAGGTTGCTCTGCTTGATGTGCGATATGAAATCAACTGGGATTTGTATTATCGTGTCAACGCTGCTTAACTCTTTCCCACTAAAGAACTTTCTAACGAAAAACTGCAAAGATATAGATGTAGAAGGCAGTGGTGTACATAGAGAAGTAAAACTACTTTCACAACGCTTCATTTTTATCCCCATTCATTGTCAATGAGGACAAAACTGAACGAAACGGAGTCCACCAGAATGCATTCCTTTCCATTTGGTTGCGTTCTCATGACGCATACAAAAGCGCAGCAAGCAGTGTTTTTGAGTGTGTCCTGGGATGTGGAGCAAGAATGATCCGTCATGACTCACAATGTAAGTTAATGGGGACGGATCAGTTTTCTCTGACACAATAGAAAATGGATCTGTACCCCATTGACTTTCAATGGAGTTCATGACGGATACGTCATGGCTATTTTAAAGATAATACAACCGGATCCATTCATAACAGATGCAGATGGTTGTAAGGGCCCCATAGCAAAGATCTAACCAGGCCCCCCACACAGGACAGAAGGGTTTCTGCCTAAACCCTTTTCAATGACCATTTTCCACTGCCTCATTTGCTAAAAGTTGTTCCTTTAAAGGGTAGAGTCCTGACTATGTTGACTAAGTAGAAGAGGAGATAATCTCAACTAAGACTGGGCCCCCTCTTGCTCTGAGCCCCATAGCAGTCCCATGGTCAGTCATTATGGTAGTTACGCCCCTAGTAGAAGGATTATGCTTATAGGCCTTCATGGAGGGACCCACAAAACTCTAGTACAGTCATTGTAAAACCTACATTAAGTCGTAGGTCATCAACATCAGATCAGTGGGTGTCAGACACACATTAATACTATCGATCAGCTGGTTCCGGAGTTGAGGTCACTGAGAGGTTAGGGCCCACTCTTCTTTGCACTGAAGCCATAATTTCCATAAACAATAAAAGTCTGCAATCAATTTTTACAAGACAAGTATAATTTTAATCAACAGGATCAACCCAATCAGGGGCGTAGCAACATCCTGCACCTCACTGTAATTCTTGGGCTGGCCCATCAAGTGCAACATCCTGCACCAGACCACACCCTACTCCTGGGACTTACCCATCCCCCGTAACACACTGTAAATCACCCTTCTCCTGGGGTCAGCCCATCAACAGCAACATCCTGCACCAGACCACACCCTACTCCTGAGGCTTACCCATCCCCTGGAACATCCTGTACCACACCCTACTCCTGGGGCTGGCCAATCAACAGCAACATCTTGCACCTCATCCTAATTCTTTGGTTGGCCCATTAACCACAACATCCTCTACCACACCACACCCTACTCCTGGGGCATGACCATCCCCCTAAACATCCTGTACCTCACCATAATTCTTTGGCTGGCCCATCAACCACAACATTCTTCAACACAATCTGCTCCTAGGGTCGGCCAATCAACTGCAATACCCTGCAACACACCCTACTGCTGGGACAGGCCCATCAACCGCAACTTCCTCCATCACACCCTACCCCTGGGGTTGTCCCCTCAACCACAACATCCTGCACCACACCACACCATATTCCTGAGGCTTGCCCATTCAACACAACATCCTGCACCTCACCCTATTCCTGATGCTTGCCCATTCAACAAAACATCCTGCACCTCACCCTAATCCTTGGGCTGGACCATTCAACCCAACATCCTGCACCACACCCTACTCCTGGGATGTCTCACCAACCTCAACACCTTAAACAACACTGCACCAATTGAACTTCAGACTATACACCCCATAAAATAATCTCACAAAAATCAACAATTCTACCTAAAGATCTGGAATTTTTTGTGAGGTAAGGATCTAGACAGAAGCATTCTGGATACATCTAGAGGTCTGAGGCCACATCCGTGAATTGATAACAACTATCTCTCCAGCCAGTGTTTTAAAATAGGACTTGCTATACATGTAGAAGCCTGGATGGGGGGGAGAGAGGAGGAGAGCGGTGTATTTAAAGCCACTGTTTGCGTTGCTACACTGCTCTGTTACCAGACACTATAATAAAATGTCTTGCATCAGAGGAAAGTTGACAACACATTTTGTTACATTCATAGCTCCAACTTAATCACGACAGGAAGCTTTCCTGCTGCTGGGAGAACATATTGCGTCACTAGGAACACCTGACACGGCTATCCAATGTCAATCACTTTGCTTAAGGTCATTAAAAATATTAGGGTGTCCCCTTACAACATAAAGCCCGCGCATGAGTGACAATTCACAGGAAACACATAGCATGATAAATAATTGAACAGGTGGATTAAAGAAAAAGGGATTCCGAGTTGTAGGCTTGCCGGAGCAGCGCTGAGCTTTAGCAGTGCACGGTTTAGGTGTTTTGTGGGACTGGGTGCTACAGCTGTTGACTAAGATTTCCTAGTGCAGTCTAAAGCCTGGTCTGGTCGATGGATGCTGGTCACAGTGACGTTGGAGGGGGAATGGAATTTCATGTTATTTGCGTTATGTTTTTTGCGGTTGCTACTTGGTTGTGAGTTTAACCTCTTCAAGTACATTCATTCTTGGCCTGCCCAGATCTTCATCCAGCCGGCTAAGCCAGGAATGCCAGTTATTTAGGTGGCCGCTTTTCGCAGGTTAATATAGAAAGCCTGATTTAACCAATATACTAGTGCATCTCAATAAATTAGAATATCATCAAAAAGTCAATTTATTTCAGTAATTCAATTCAAAAAGTGAAGCTCATATATTCTATAGATTCATTACACACAGGCTGATATATTTAAAGCCTTTATTTCTTTTAATGTTGACGATTATGACCTACAGCCAATGAAAACCCAAAAGTCAGTATCTTAGAAAATTAGAATATTATATAAGACCAATTAAAAAATAATTTTTAATACAAAAATGTTGGCCTGCTGAGAAGTCTGTCCAGTATATGCTCTCAGTACTTGGTCAGGGCATGTTTTGCATGAATTACTGCATGGAGGGGATCAGCCTGTACCACTGCTGAGGTGTTATGGAAGCCCAGGTGGCTTTGATCTCGGCCTTCAGCTCATCTGCATTGTTGGGTCTGGTGTCTCTAATCTTCCTCTTGACAATACCATATAGACTTTCTATGGGATTAAGGCCAGGCGAGTTTGTTGGCCAATCAAGCAGTGATACTGTGGTTATTAAACAAGGTATTGGTAATTTTTGGCACAGTGGGTCCTCCTGGAAAATGAAATCAGCATCTCCATAAAGCTTGTCAGCAGAGGGAAATATGAAGTGCACTAAAATTTCCTGATGTCCTTGATACGTCGTTTGCTCTTGAAGCACTGACTCTTGCCATACGCTACTCCTTGTGAATCTCCAATCTTGAATGGCCTTTGCTTGACAATCCTTTCAAGGCTGCGGTTATACCTGTTGCTTGTGAACCTTTTTCTACCACTTCCTTCTACTCAACTTTCCATTATTATGCTTGGATATAGAACTCTGTGAACATCCAATTTCTTTAGCAATGACCGTTTGTGGCTTACCCTCCTCGTGTGTGAATAACTGTCTTCTGGACAACTGTCAAGTCATCAGTCTTCCCCATGACAGTCTAGCCTACTGAACCACACAGAGGGATCATTTAATGGTTTAGGGAACCACTGAAGGTGTTTTGTGACAACGGGACCATATATTTTCCATCATGTATAACAGAACCAAACGGAACCGTTATTTGACCCCATAGACATGTAATAGGACGGAGCAAAACGGAATTCCTCTTAAAGGCTTTCCCTAACACCAATGAGAACTCGCCCTTACTGATTAACTTTTATTAACTTTTTCTGGGAGGGGATAAAACAGCAATGCGCCAATGTTTTTGCGTTCAATTTTTGGCATAAATAACACAATAACTTAATTCTGTCGGTCAGTACAATTACAGCCACACCAAATACATATATAGCTTTTTTTTTTGTTTTACTACTTTTGCACAATAAAATCCCCTGTTTTTTTTAAAAAAATATATTTTTTGTATCACTGTATCTCATAACACTTTTGAGAAACATTTTGTTATATGACTTTTATTTTTCATTCTAAAGAGCTGTTTAGGGGCTTAATTTTCACAGGACAACTTGTACTTTTCATTGGTGTTATTTTGAGGAACATAACATATTTTTGGAATGAATAAGCAAAAAACAGCAATTATGGCTATCACCAGACAGGATAAATTACATGATAATTGTATAGCGTGGGTCATTACTGACTCAGCGATACCAAATATGTGAAATAGATTTTATTTTACCAATTTTTCCCATTGGAATGTTTTTTATTTAACAATATTTTTTTTCACTTGTTTTTAACCATTTACTAATCCCACAAGGTGACTTTAATTGGCGATCTTTTAATCGCTTCTATATTACATTACATTGCTATTGCAATGTATTAATCTGTCAGTGCTATACTGACATCCACCAGCAGGCTGTGCCACAGAGTCTACTACCAATACAGTGAAGTCAGGTCTCAGCCTTCATTCTACGCCAAGACTTAGGCACCCCACAATCTCATTTATGGGTTGCTTATGCAGACAGGGAGTCCACTCCCAGTCGCTATGGACCCCGGCATTTAAGGGGTTAAACAGCCCAGATTGGCTCTTCTGCTGGTCTGAGCCATAAGAGAAGGAGCCTGGTGCTCTCCACTGCACAGGAGATCCGTGCAGAGCTTATTGCTGGGCTCAGTAGAAAGCTGTCAATCTAGCCAAGGGTCCCCTATCAGAAAATCAGACATATGGTTTACAATTGGATCTCAAAATCAGGGGACAGTCAAGCTATAGCGCTAGTCCGAGTTATAGGGGCGAATGGAAAATTCGAGGCCTTAGCTCTGGAATAGTTTTTCAGGCCCACTCCACCTAAACATGACTAAGAACACAGCTGCAGTAACATGGCACGGCCACGCAGTGGATGGAGCTATTTCCCAGCTGTGTTAGGGAACATGAGCACAACCGCAATTTGCAGAGCCAGAAAACACAGATATCGTCCGCATGCATTCTGAATTTTACGGAACAGAAGGGCTGGATCCTAATGGACCAGTCCTATCCTTATCCGGAATGCGGATAATAATAGGACATGTTTTAACGGACATGGAATGCACACAGAGTAATTTCCATTTTTTGCGGCCTCATCGAAGTGAATGGTTCCACATATGAGCCACCAAAAAATGGAACGTACAGTACATGGACAAAAAGTAAGTTTGTGTGCATGAGTCCTTAGTTCTAGTAATGGCGGCTGCTGAACTAATGGACAGCTAGGATATGCCATAAATGTCATATAGGTCCGGGTCCCACCTCTAGGACCCACTCCTATCTAAAGAACATGGCCCCAAAGTGAAGAAGAGAACAGCACATATGTGCAGGGTGCTCTAGATTCATAGCTAAGCAAGCCTGTGCGACTATTTTTGGAACTCCCATAGCGGTGGATGGAGAGTGCACTGAGCATGTACTGCCATCTCTTCCATCACCGATCTGGGCCTGCCAAAAATAGCTGAGCCATACCCAGGAATGGAGGGTGGCCACGCATGCGCAGCTGCTCTTTGTTAAATACAAGGGTCCCATTCCATAGGTGGGTCTTGCACGTATCCGACAGTGATTGTATATCCTAATGATCACCCACCCAGATTTGCTATTTGTGCGGCAAGATGTGCAACGTTTCCCCCTTCATGCCACATTTCAAAAATGGCGAGAAAAGGGGGTGTGCCATAGGCTGGCAGTGCCACATTTATGTTTTTTCACGCCAGTTTTCTGCCACGTCGAAAGACTTAAATCTATGACAGCTAGGAGGCTGTCACACGGCACAGCAGGAAGATGCGCAAAATGTATGAGAGGCGTGCGCCTCGGAATAAATTTGGCTTATCCTCCAGCAGCACAGGGAGAATCAAGACTGGCATACAATTTACTAAGCAAGTCTTAATAAATATCCCCCACTGTGTCTAGCTTGCCAAGGGTGTGTGCTTTAATGGGAAATGGGTGTGACTTAGCGAAGAAGGAGGTGTTGCCTAGTATGAGACATTGTTGTCAACAGAGATGAGCAAAGTATTGAAAAATTCCATTCGGCTGCTTTGCCAAATTTTCCCAAATATTTGTTCAGTGACAAATTTCTTCGAAACGCATTTCTATGTAAGTAGTGGATGTAATGACAGGGAGTGGTGATTGCGCCACCCCCTTCATTGTACCTCTCAGATTTCGTGTTCATAGAGGCATCTGATAGTAATAACACAGTGTACAATTTTTAAAAAATGAATAAAATCATACTTACTCTCATTCATTTGATTGCGAAGAGCCGTCCGCCGCCATCTGGAATGAAGATCTAGTGCAAAATCTTGCGTGGCCCATGATGACATCACGTTGGCGATGTCATACGTCACTGCTCACGGGGTTTCGTGAAAAATCTTCAATTGGCAGTTGGCTCTTTGCACTCAAATGATGAGGTAAGTATAATTTTTTTAAATTTTTTACCACCATTCAGGGAAAATCGATTTGTTACCATGAAGCATGAGGAAATTTAGCTTTGTGGCAAATCAAATTTTTCCCGAAATTTGGATCCACTTTGTGAATTCACTCAACACTAGTTGTGAAGCAATTCTGGCTTAAAAATCTTTTGCAAACTGGAATAAAGTTTGGCTATTTTCACACTTGCGTTGAGATCCGGCAATACCGGAATTAAACGGATCAATTTTTATTTTGCACATCAGGATGCATCCGTTCCGTTTTGGATGCAGTTGTGTGGAATCAAAACGGAAAAAAACGGATCCATCACTTAATACATTGAAAGTCAACGGGTGAGGGATCTGGTTTTTTAGTCTTCCAAAAAAAAGCAGATCCATCACCATTGACTTGCATTGTTTTCAGTGACAAATCCGTTTTTTTTTTCCGTTTTTATGACCGGAAACAATACCGTAGCTTGTGTCTGATCACAAAACAGAATTCTGCGGAAGACATCCTGATGCATCCTGAATGGATCTCTTTCCATTCAGAATGCATGAGGACAAAACGGAACCGTTTTTTTTCCGGTATTGAGGTCCTCTGCTGGATCTCAATACCGGAAAGCAACAACTCAAGTGTGAGAGTAGCCTTAAACAGAGGTGTCTATCCCTGCACCAGATGTCTCATCCAGCCGGAGCCTCTGTGATAAATGTTGGGCAGGTCTTTAGGATTAGTGAATCTGCCCCATCATGTGGAACCTTCAGCTTTAGCATCCTACTCAATGAGAAGAGAAGTGTAACGCTCCTGTCGTGCTGCTGTTAAGCTGGGAATGTCTTCCTGATGCAGAACGGGTATTCTGAACACCAAGTGGCCCCTTAGAGTTCGGAGAATTGTGGTGGGAGTGGATAGACTGTTCACAATAGTCTGGCTCACCCTTCCTGAAGTCCCTGCCAGTGTCGTTCCCAGCTATTGTGATTCATAAGGAGCCAACACTTAAGCAGAAGCTGTTATTCTGTAAAGAAATATTGTAGCCGCCGGGTGACGACAAAACGATGATCTAAAACTGATGGAAATTGGGTATGGACGAGAGAAAAAAGGTGTAAAACAGTAGATGAATATATTGTGTGTGCGGGAATTTACTTATTAGTTATATGCACTTATATAGCGCTATTATATTCCACAGCGCTTTACAGACTTGAGCATCACACTTGAATCTAGCTCCCAATAAAATGATGACCTTTATTTTCTCACTGGTAAAATCCAAAAACACAGTACATATACAGCATCTACTCATTTCGGATACTTATGTTGTCGTGAAACATGAAATTGAAGCGTCAGTGAAATTCGTAACATCTATCAGGGTCGTTCCATTTCCAAGGTGCACTGCGTGCTATATGTCCTTGACCACATTCATAGGTAATAACTATTTGTACATGTGCAGCGAGCCCCTAAGGAGCCAGGGCAGAGGATGGGAGGCGTCATAACCATGATGAAGGCCGTTGCTCCCTGGGGATCGGTGCAGTGGAAAGGTGGTTGAAGGAATCAGGCCAGGAGTAGAAGAATAAAAGTCTCTCTTTACTAAGTGCAACATAGGAGTTTTAGTACTTCCTACAGTAGTTTGTACATACGTGTAAGTGCAATTTCTATTCCCAGATGCAGGGGCGGATTGGCCATAGACCTTACAGGGAAATTTTCCGGTGGGCTGATGCCCAGGGGACCACCTGGGCCCTCTTCATGGCCGGGCAATGGAAGTTTTTTGGGATGTATTTTGTGCTTCTGGTGGCAGTATTTTGTGTGGTATTTGGCTCTGTTGGGGTGGTATAATGTGTCGCAATATGGTATTTCTGGCTCTGCCTTCCATCAATTTGGACCCGACTACAAAACGGGGCCACATTTAGTATTTTTTCCAGGGCCATTTTAAGTTCCCAGTGCGCTCCTGTCCAGATTATGAGGAATGGTGGCTGGCAGGTGGCAGATAATGGAACCTCTGGTATGCTAATTTGCTGATGCGTGCAAACAGTGCAAACACAAAATAGTATTACAAACCAAACATTTGCAGATATCCTCTGTACTGGGGTGCTGCACATGTTGCTGGGTGGTGCAGCAGAAGATGCCAAAATCATGGCCCCCTCTATAACATCACTATTGGCTGAACTTGCACTACACGGACTTTCTGCTCTGCATGTATTGGCTGAAGAAGCACCATGCAGACTTCCTGCTCTTCAGCTATTGGCTGAACATGCATTACGTAGACTTCTTACTCTTCTGCTATTGGCTAAAGATGTCCCATGCAGACTTCCTTCTCTGCTCCTATTGGCTGAATTTGCACCATGCAGACTTCCTGCTCTGCAGCTGTTGGCTAAAGATGCACCATGCAGACTTCCAACTCTGCAACTATTGGCTGAAGTTGCACCATGCAGACTTCATGCTCTTCAGCTATTTGCTTAAGTTGCACCACACAGACTTCCTACTCTGCAGCTATTGGATTAATTTGCACCTCACAGACTTCCTGCTCTTCAGCTATTGGCTAAAGTTGCACCACACAGACTTCCTTCTCTTCAGCTATTGGCTGAAGATGCACCAAGCAGACTTCCTGCTCTGCTGCTATTGGCTAAAGTTGCACCTCACAGACTTCCTGCTCTGCTGCTACTGGCTGACGTGAGATATATCTTCCTTATGGAAAAAAAAAGCATTTACAATGCCACTTTCAGCATTGCTGGAACTCTTCCTATCATCTCTCTCTAGAGAATTTTTTCTTGAAGCCTCCATAAGGTAAATTAATTCAGTCACTGCATGTATCCGAAGGTTATTACTGACTCTTTCTAGAAAATTGCCTTTCCTATAATTTTAGCTTCAGGCTAGGACTACAGTGTGACTTTTTGTAGAGCTACTGATTGATTGCACCTATCAAGTCACAGCTGCAGGTCAAAGGGATATGTCAGGTTGTATGTCATCTTGTGGACTGCAGCTGTCACTCAACAGTAAAAATCAATCAATAGTGCTACAAAAAGTCACAGTGTAGGCTTAGCTTTAGGCTAGGGCTACACCAAGACCTTTATTAGCACTACTGATTGATTCTAACCATCGATCTACAGCTGCTTTTCAAAGCAACATATTGAGTTGTAGGCAATCTTGTGGACTGCAGCAGGCACTCGACCAGAAGTGCTACAAGATACCTCCGTGTAGTCCTAACCATTTCTTCTCATGTAGGGATTAAACACCTGTATTAAAAATTCTTGATCAGTTCTACGCCTCCAATATGTGACTATAGCTAGAGGCTTTCCTGGAAAACTAGTCCATGACATTATTTCCTTTTGAACTTCATCCACCTGTCATACTAGGTTTTTGGTGGGATGCCAGAACATACAGGAAATAATAGGCAGCAGGATACTGGTGTATGTCAATAGCCCTGACCCTCCCATTCCTGCACATGAATACGTCTAGCGGCAGCAAGTCGTCACAGCTGATCACTTTGTGAACCCTCAGACATGTATGGGTGGGATGCAAAAGGATTAAAACAACAGGCATCCAGATGAACCACAGAAACCTCCATGGATGGGAAGCGAATAGCTGACTGATGACCTAAACCTGTTCTTATTTGTCACACTGCAGGGACTGTCACATTTACTTCTTTTTTTGCTTCTTGACCAGAGCTAGTGAATGCACATGAGGAAACCACGCCACATCTGGGTGCTATGGACCACAAGACATGTTTTTAGAGGGTTTTTTTTTTTTTTGCAGATTTGCCAGGTCATGAACAATTGCAGTTTTCATGCAAGCAATCCTATAAGACAATTTCTTGCAACTGTTCCATTAAAGCAACCCTCCGGTTCAAGAAAAAAAAATCACAAGTGAGATACGAACAGGACACCTACATGGTGACCTCCTTTGCATCTTTTTAGCTGCAGATCCATCAGTTCCTGGGCTTCTCTTCTGCCATCCAAGATGGACGCACCACTTCTCAGACCACCTGAGGCACACCTTGCATTCGGTAGTCCAAGACTCTTCCTGCTGCCCTTGGATTGGTCAGCACTGCTCATGTGAACAAGGCTGACCAATCCAAGAGCAGAGCTGGACAAGTAGGATGTGGTTTGGGTACTGATGCACAGTAGAGAATAAGCACTTAGAAGCGGTGTGGCCATCTTGGATGACAGAAGAGAAGCCTGGGAATTGGTGGACCTGCAGCTACAACGATGAAAAGGAGAGCACCAGGTGTTTTTTTTTTTTTCATTTTAAATAGACGAGACCAAAATCACTGCAAAACTGGGTGATAATAATTGTGCCCAATGTCTGGTATTATTTATTTACCATAGATGGGACCATGTGGGGACTGCTTGTAAGATAGGCACTATTATGTATGCAATATGGCACTATTATATAAGCCTCTGTAATATCACTAGAAGGGGGGGTACTGTTAAATTGAAGCTGGAGCCTGAGTTGCCTAATTATAGAGCAGAATGAGCTGTGCAGATTAATATATAGCTCTGTGAGGAATATTCTGCATAAACTGGAACTCATGCATGCTCTTTCTATGCTTTGGAGTCCAGTGGCCAGTTCTATCCAGTATGACTGTACATAGAGATCTCTGTCAATCACTGGGCTCTTAAGCATAGAAAAATATTCTACACTTTTCAAATCAGCACCTGGATCTGAATACTTTTGTAATTGCATGTAATTAAACATTTCCTATAGCCACTGAGTTATTCAATAAAAGGTATCTGTATAGCACCACCTGCTGTTTGATTTTCTGTCTTAGGGAGAGCACTGCTGTCAATCTGTCACAAAGACCGGGATCGTCAAATGGTGTGTTGCCTTCCTGGCGCTCGAGTTCGGCACATCGCGGATCGGGTTGACAGATTACTGGGAGGGGCTGGAGAAGATCCAGCAGTCATGGTCCATATCGGAACCAATGACAAAGTTAGAGGTAGGTGGAGCGTCCTTAAAAATTATTTTAGGCATCTAGGGCACAAGCTTAGGGCAAGGACGCCAAAGGTAGTGTTTTCCGAAATACTGCCCGTACCACGAGCCACACAAGAAAGGCAGCGGGAGATTAGGGAGGTAAACAAGTGGCTCAAGAACTGGTGTAGGAAGGAGGAATTTGGGTTCTTGTAGAACTGGGCCGACTTCTCTGTCGGCTACAGGCTCTACCGTAGGGATGGGCTGCACCTCAATGGGGGAAGGGGCAGCTGTTTTGGGGGAGAAGATGGCTAGAAGGCTGGAGGAGTGTTTAAACTAGGGACTGGGGGGGAGGGTAGCTACATTATAGATGGGGAAGATAGAGACCTGGGGCAAGGTAATGGAACTGGGGGAGGAATGGACGGAGGAACTAGAACAGTGCAGAAGGAAAGGTGTAGGGTAAGAAATATACATCAACCTCTTAATTGTATGTACACTAATGCCAGAAGCCTGACTAATAAAACTGGTGAACCGGAAGTAGTGTTGTGTGAGGAGAACTATGACATAGTGGGAGTAACTGAGACATGGCTGGATGATAGCTATGACTGGGCAGTCAACGTAGAGGGTTACAGTCTGTTTAGAAAGGATCGTCAAAACCGGAGAGGGGGAGGGGTCTGCCTTTATGTAAAGTCCTGTCTAAAGCCCACACTGCGGGAAGATATAAGTGAGGGACATGAACATGTGGAGTCACTGTGGGTAGAAATAAATGGAGCCAAAAACAATAATAAAATACTAATAGGACTTTATTATAAACCACCTAATATGCCAGAGTCCACAGAAAATCTACTTCTAAAAGAAATAGACGATGCGGCAAAACATAAAGAGGTCGTTATTATGGGGGATTTCAACTACCCAGATATAGACTGGGAAACTGAAACCTGTACATCCCATAAAGGAAACAGGTTCTTGGAAATAACTAAAGACAATTACCTTTCCCAACTGGTTCAGGACCCGACTAGAGGGACGGCCATACTGGACTTAGCATTAACCAATAGACCTGACAGAACAACAGATGTACAGGTCGGGGAACACCTGGGAAATAGTGACCATATTATAATAACCTTCCAACTGTCATTCAAAAGAGCGTTTCTTCAGGGAGGAACAAAAATACCAAACTTCAAAAAAGCAAAATTTAGTCAACTAAGAGAGTCCATAGGCCTAACTAACTGGGATAAAGTCTTCAAAAATAAAAATACAGCCACAAAATGGGATATTTTTAAAAGCATCCTAATATCTAATTGTGAGAGGTACATACCTTGTGGGAATAAAAGGTTAAGGAACAAGAAAAAAACAATGTGGATAAATAGAGCTGTAATGAAACCAATAAATGACAAACAGAAAGCATTTAAATCACTAAAACAGGAGGGGAGCGAGGAAGCATTGAAAAACTATAAGGAAAAAAATATAATATGTAAAAGACAAATAAAAACAGCCAAACTAGAGACCGAGAGATTAATCGCCAAAGAGAGTAAAACTAACCCTAAAATGTTCTTTAATTATATAAATGGTAAAAAGTATAAATCTGAAGGTGTCGGCCCCTTACAGAGTAATGAGGGGGGAGTTGCAGAGAGCGATGAGGAGAAAGCGAAGCTGCTAAATAACTTTTTCTCCACTGTATTCACTGAGGAAAATAAACTGTCAGATGAAATGCAGAATATAAAAGTAAATTCCCCATTAAAAATGCCCTGTCTGACCCAGGAAGAAGTAGAGCTGCGTGTTAAAAAGATTAAAATAGACAAATCGCCAGGACTGGATGGCATACACCCCCGTATCCTAAGAGAATTAAGTAATGTCATCGCCAGACCCTTATTTCTGATATTTAAGGACTCTATATTGACAGGGAGTGTTCCACAGGATTGGCGCATAGCAAATGTGGTGCCAATATTCAAAAAAGGTCCAAAAACAGAGCCCGGGAACTATAGGCCGGTAAGTTTAACATCTGTCGTGGGTAAACTGTTTGAGGGTTTTCTAAGAGATGCTATCTTGGAGTACCTCAATGCAAATAAGCAAAGAACTCCATATCAGCATGGCTTCATGGGGGATCGGTCATGTCAAACCAATTTAATCAGTTTCTATGAGGAGGTAAGTTCTAGACTGCACTGCAGTGAATTAATGGATGTCGTATATCTGGACTTCTCCAAAGCATTTGACACGGTACCACATAAAAGGTTAGTATATAAAATGAGAATGCTTGGCCTGGGAGAAAATGTCTGTATGTGGGTAAGTAACTGGCTCAGTAATAGAAAACGTAGGTGGTTATTAACGGTAGATACTCAGATTGGGTCACTGTCACTAGTGGGGTACCACAGGGGTCAGTATTGGGCCCTATTCTCCTCAATATATTTATTAATGATCTTGTAGAAGGCTTGCACAGTAAAATATCAATTTTTGCAGATGACACTAAACTGTGTAAAGTAACTAACACAGAAGAAGACAGTACACTGCTACAGATGGATCTGGATAGACTGGAGGCTTGGGCAAAGTGGCAGATGAGGTTTAACACTGACAAATGTAAGGTTATGCATATGGGAAGGAATAATGCAAGTCACCAGTACATACTAAATGGTAAAATATTGGGTAACTCTGACATGGAAAAGGACCTAGGAATTTTAGTGAACAGCAAACTAAGCTGTAGAAACCAGTGTCAGACAGCTGCTGCCAAGGCCAATAAGATAATGGGTTGCATCAAAAAAGGCATAGATGCCCATGATGAGAACATAGTCCTGCCACTTTACAAATCACTAGTCAGACCACACATGGAGTACTGTGTACAGTTCTGGGCTCCTGTGAACAAGGCAGACATAGCAGAGCTGGAGAGGGTTCAGAGGAGGGCAACTAAAGTAATAACTGGAATGGGTGGACTACAGTACCCAGAAAGATTATCAAAATTAGGCTTATTCACTTTAGAAAAAAGACGACTGAGGGGAGATCTAATAACTATGTATAAACATATCAGGGGTCAGTACAGAGATCTCTCCCATGATCTATTTATCCCCAGGACTGTGACCGTGACAAGGGGACATCCTTTGCATCTGGAGGAAAGAAGGTTTGTACACAAACATAGAAGAGGATTGTTTACGGTAAGAGCAGTGAGACTATGGAACTCTATGCCTGAGGAGTTACTATGTTATTTCTCTGTCCACTTCACTGAGATGGCCGCACATGCTCAGTTTCATCCTTCAGCTGCCTGAGCTGTGATAAGCAGAGCATGGACACGCCCTCTTAGCTTCAGCAGAAAAGCCCCCCCCCCCGAGCTGTGATAGGGTGATAGCTGTAGCAGAAAGGGCACCTCCCTGAGCTCCAATAGAAATGACACATCCACTTGAGATGCCAGCTTGATACAAATCTAGCAGACCAATTGGAGCAATGAATGGGGAGATCCCTGGATCCACATGAGGTACAGGGCTGGTTCTAGCTTTGTTATAAAGAGATTGTCATTTGCTACATATATGAAGCCTGATTTAAATTTTTTACATCATGGGTAGAACCATATTTGTTCTCCATTTTCTCCAAAGTTGAGCTTAAGGGGGTTGTTCTATCTGGACATCTATTGCATATCGATAGGATATGCCATAACTGTCTGATAGTTGTGGGTCTCACTTCTCAGGCTTGCTCCTGTCTCAAGAATGGGCACTGATATGAATGCAGAGCACAGCCATGCATGCATAGCTTTTTCCATTCACAGCTCTGGGACTTTCTAATATAGTCCTGCGCACTTACAGGGCTATTTTCCAAAGTCCCATAGCAGTGACTAGACAGGCTACCATATGCTCATTCATTCATGGCTACGTTCTTGAGACAGGAGCAGGTCTCAAAGATGGGACCCGCATCTATTGGACATTTATGGCATATCCTAGCGATGTGCCATAAATGTCCATATGAAACAACCCCATTACAGTAGATGATGAGGACTTCAAAATAGGGTTGACCTTTTTTGCCTGAACAGTGCCACTATTGCCCAAGGGCTGTATCTGGTACAGAAGTTCCTCCTTTCTCAAGTGAATTCTGACATCCCCCTTAATATTGGGGCTCTGGTCCCCCTATATCTTCTCAGCCTTACCAAAAAAGGGAAATACCAGACAAACTTAGGCAACCATAAGCCAGCCCCTTCTTCAGGTCACTGACACATAGGGAGGAGGTGGAAGCTTCCTGCCACCCGAGGCTGTGTCAACATCCAGGACCACATAGCTGTGGGTGAAATTGGGCCATCTGTAAAAACAATAGCATACTAATTCTTTATTTTACACTTGCAAACCATTGATTGCATTTTACAGCCTTGGTCGACACCTTTAATGATTGGGTGGAGATTTATCATAGACCCGTGTTTTACATCAGTCTAAGTTATCCCATATGCTTCTTGAGAATGCTTCTCAGGGTCGATAATCCCTCTCCTCTGTGATCCCTGGCGCGCTACACCTCCAGAGGTTGGAGCGTGCACTCTTTCTTCCATTAGGGCAAACCACAGACTTTCTGAGGGCTCCTGTCTGGTGTTTGATGGGGTGCCCTTGATGTTAGGTAGATAGGCGCAAGACAGGTCTCCCTCGCGGTGCAGGCAATGCAATGGTGGTAGCAGTGCAGGTGCTTTACTGTATTCTTATACATTCAGTCTCTCCATGGTACACACATGCCATCTTTCCAAGGCTGTATAAGGGAAAGCAGTCTGTATTGAAGCTCTGTGTCTCTCACTATTAAATTCAAACTTCCCAAATTGACCAAAGGCATGCAATTATGTCATCATTAACTCTTTCTACAATTCCCAGGCTGAGGGGTGCAGATCTTATGGCCAATCTGTCTCCAAACAGTGGTGGACACCAAAGCAATATACCTCTTCCACAAGCACTAAAGTCCAAAACCATAGACGTGTGTTACCTTTGCTATCACGCACTGTCCTTTATGGTACCAAACAATCTATAGAATCTTTACGTATTTCTCTCAAAGCTTAGGCACTTGTCCTCAACATGAAGGCATGGAGCATCCCTGTAGAAGATCTCACACTGCACAGACTGATGCAGCTCCTCATACTCTGGCTGTCTCGGCCAAACTCTCTGGCTGATGCGATCCTGGGGTTAGGGCCAGCCTTCCTCCTGCAGTGTAAGGCACAATAACTATGTTGTTTACCCATGTTCAGCTCTTGGAATCACATCAATGGCATAGAAAAGTATATTAATCCTTATACCAGTAAAGTCACCCTTGGCACTGGGTGAAAATCCTCAAGTGGATTTACAGTGGATTTTTTTTTGTGCCAAGTAGATGTATTCTTCAGTTCCAAAGCAGCGAGGCTCTGCTTTTCATAATTGTCCCTCCTTCTGCTAAAGCCTATTAGTTGTAGGTAGCAGCTCTTTCCCCCTCTGCATAGCTGCATAGGTGATATGCCCATCCTGACTTTGGAATTTGCTTTTATTATAATTAGTGTTTAGCAAATCGAAGTTGAAAAAGTGGAATTTTCCGGTCTCGCCCATTTTTCAGTGAACTGAGCACAGGGAGAGATGTGACAAGTGATAGGAACAGTGATTAGGAAAGACTTTATTTGAAAAATATCACTATTGAGCAGTTCAGAGACAGCTTAGAGATAGTGTAGGGATATAATAGGGAGACTTTATCCACACTATAGGGAGAGTGCAGGGACAATAGAAGAGTATAAAGCCTGGGTAATAAAAGCGATTACTATTACACCTTGATGCACTAATTAGGTGTGAAAAGTGTTCTAATACTGCTGATTTTAGGTTGTTCACATTCTTTTATACATCAGTAATTCCATGAATCCTTGATTCTGTCATGTAGGTGAAAAAGCAGTCTGATACTATAGATTTTGGGGTGAAATTAGAAATCTGTAGAAATCTATGTGGAATCAGCTGATGACAGTGTAAAAGGAGTGCGCTCTTTCACTCTGCAGTAGAATCTTGGGCCACTGTACAGTTCTTTATACCTGACGCTAACATTGACCTGTAAGGCTGAGTTCACACTTGAATTATTTGGTCAGTTTTGGACCCATAACTGTACAAATCTATGTGGAATAAGCTGAAGACTGTGTAAAAGGAATGCGCTCTTTCACGCTATAGTAGAATCTTGGGCCTCTGCACGGTTCTTTATACCTGACGCTAACATTGAAGCTGAGTTCACGCTTGAGTTATTTTTCAGTTTTGGCCCCAACACTGCCCAAATAAGTGAAGTGACTACAGTAACTGTTTCAGAACCAGTGATGTACACTGATATAAAGGCTCCCTGCAGCCGGGAAATAGATGATTCGTCACAAATTAATTCAGATCGAATCAAATTTTTTGAGAAAATTCAGCGAAGAGTCCAAATCAAACTTAGCTCATCTCTAATTATAATGAATGCAATTTGCAGGTTAAGCAGCTTCCCTATGTGTCCTGGTTTTACTCATGACAGATGAGAATGCCTAGCTTTTATAAATGAAATTTAAAGTGTGTCACAGGAAATGAGACTTTATTTCCGGGGTGTGGAGCCAAGCCAGGACACAGGAATGTTCTATTGGAATGGTAATCCTTTCATGCTTGCTGGCTGTTCCTAAAGGAAACGTTTTTGTGTTTGTAAGCAACTGCCCCTCCAGCCCCCTCCCTTTTTCTTTTTGGCCCGACGAACAACTCCCAAGTTGCTCCTTGGGCGCTGTGTCACCCTTCCAATTCCTTTCACGAGTTATGTCGATCCGGTCACAAGGAATGGGCAGTCAGCATATCAGGAACGTCTCATTTTAATCACTGGAAATGAAAGCTCGTGAATGCAAATAGAGGATTAAAGGCCGATAGCTTCTCGAAGTGAAAAGTTAGTGAGTTCACCTTTCCAGGACTATGGCTCGGGAATGGTCCTCTGGTGGGAGGTGGTTCACGTCGTAAGCTGCTTTAAGCTTTTGCTTGATCATATGAGATGAGCAGGAATGTTGCCTGCTGTCAGCGTAACTCTCATTTGCGTTTCTAGGCTATCCCTTCACCAGCTTTGACATATAGCTATGGGAAAATATCAAATATCAGCTTGTCGCTACATTTTGAGAAGACTGCAGCAGACGGGAGATCTCTGAATTATTTTAATGAGAATTTTCTTTTCTTCGAAGGGTAAACTTAGAACAATGAAACGTGAATCTCCCATGTTAAATATAGACCTGCGGGATCCTGAGCTTATTATCATCTACTTTCCGATAACAGTATTTTTGCAAAGTCTCAGTTATGAGTTCTAGGGAAAGCTTTACTTGGTGCCAGCTAGCGTCCCCTGGTGAGCATCAGAGCAGCTCTTGGCATCACGAAGAAGATTTATTATTACTGTCTTAAATTTAGATATCAAGCGGGCAGAAGATGCTCCAAAGGTATCCCTGTGGCTCACGGTGTGGTAGATTTGGTGCGTCTTTCTAGATTTGTCAGACTTTTTTCCTAAGGAGATTTCTTGGTTCATTTACCATGGACCAATATTTTGCATCAACCTTTTGCTCAAATTTTGGTGAAATTTGGTGCATTTTAAGAACATTTTCTAGACATTTTTCAAAAGTGCCTCATTATTAAAAGATGCACACCTCTTAATAATTGTAGCTCAACTCTGCAGGTCCGTTTCCTGGTGTAGGTTATAATAAATGTGCATGGCCGTTTACTGGGGTGCACCACCAATGAGGCCAAGTAAGGCGATCACCTCAGGCAGCACCAGGTGGGGGGGGGGATCAGCAGAAGGTCCATGGGTAATGAGCACTTTCATTGTGGCAAAGGGGTTAGGTTAAGAAATTAGCATGGGGGGGCATTTAAGTTTTCGCCTCAGGCAGCAGAAAAGCTAGGTGCACCCCTGGCCGACTACAGCCTCCCCTGCACCTCCCCACTCTGACTACTCTTTGGAAAAAAGTTGAAAGCGGGGCTCTAAACCCACAAAAAGTTGCAAAACTTTGTGCAGCCATCCCATGTTCTAACTTTGCGACTTCTTGATGCCAATGTAGAGGAGTGGATAAATGTACCCCAAAAGGCAAGACTCCCCATCATCCAAGGAATGTACATAGAAGTCACTGGGCCCAATAGCAAGAATTTAAATTGGGTCCCAATGTCCCATTCATAGCCCCTCCGATAACTTGTTCCTAGCCAGTATATACAGCAGTGTACTGATATGTCCGGTATGAGCTATAAATTACAACTCATGTATCTGTACACACTGCATCTATTATACCTCATACATCACATATCAGTATCCTACTGTTTATACTATATATCTGTACACACTGCATCTATTATACCTCATACCTCACATATCAGTACACTGCTTTATATATTATATACCTGTACACACTGCATCTATTATACCTCATACCTCACATATCAGTACACTGCTGCATATACTATGTATCTGTACACACTGTACCCATTATATATCGTACCTCACATATCAGTACACTGCTGTATATACTATATATCTGTACACACTGCATCTATTATACCTCATACATCGCATATCAGTATCCTACTGTTTATACTATATATCTGTACACACTGCATCTATTATACCTCATACCTCACATATCAGTACACTGCTTTATATATTATATACCTGTACACACTGCATCTATTATACCTCATACCTCACATATCAGTACACTGCTGCATATACTATGTATCTGTACACACTGTACCCATTATACATCGTACCTCACATATCAGTACACTGCTGTATATACTATATATCTGTACACACTGCATCTATTATACCTCATACCTCACATATCAGTACACTGCTGTATATATTATATATCTATACACACTGCATCTATTATAACTCATAGTCACATATCAGTACACTGCTGTATATACTATGTATCTGTACACACTGCATCTATTATACCTCATACCTCACATATCAGTACACTGCTGTATATACTATATACCTGTACACACTGCATCTATTATACCTCGTACCTCACATATCAGTACACTGCTGTATATACTATATACCTGTACACACTGCATCTATTATACCTCGTACCTCACATATCAGTACACTGCTGCATATACTATATACCTGTACACACTGCATCTATTATACCTCGTACCTCACATATCAGTACACTGCTGTATATACTATATATCTGTACACCCTGCATCTATTATACCACATACCTCATATATCAGTACACTGCTGTATATACTATGTATCTGTACACACTGTACCTATTATACCTCATACCTCACATGTCATTTTTGGGGCTCCACAGTTATTTTGCACATTACTGTTTCCCAGGGAGCTTTGCACTCTGGATTGCTGTGTTGAGACTCTTGAATGAGGCTCTGCAGTATTTTTTGTAGCTGATCTCCCTGAGATCAGCTATTGTTTTTTTTGAGTAGTCTCCAAGGCATTGCTTCCAGTTAGCCAGAATCCTACTCCACACTGATGAGGGGCAATACCCTAAAACAGCTGTCTGTCGATGGATAACTGGCTTAGGTCTTCCCCGTCACATCCTTAAAGCTTGTAAAAGAGCAGGATCTTGACATAGGGGCCACTTAATATGGTGGATTTGGTGATCTCTGTAATGGGGACACCCCTTTGCTTAGTGTTTCTTCCTTTGAGGGATATCTGGCTTTCACTGTGTTGAAGACCCAGAACTGGGGCTCCACGGTTATTTTCATATTTTTGTTTTTAACTCCCTGCCTTCCCTGAGCTATAACTTGTTTTATTTTTCTGTTCATATAGACATATGAGGGCTTGATTTTTGTGACTATTCTATCCTAGTTTTCTGGATTTTGTTTTTACAGCATTCCTTATGTGGCTAAACTGACCAGTTCCCTTCATTCTCCGGGTCTATATGATTACAGCTATACCACATTTATACATTGTTCCGGTGTTTTAAAGGGAACCTGTCACACCCATATTGGACCATTATCTACAGTTATACATGAGTAATACTACAGATAAGAAGTCCAGATCACTATTTTTTATTTTCCTACTGCACCCAGTTTCCTCCATGTCAGTTCTCAGAGCTGCGTTGAAATACATCATCAAGACTGGTGTGCATGTGTCCAGGAGTCCTCTTCATTATGTTAGCATAGCACAGCAGTCCTGACAATGTATTTCAGTCAACTCTGAGCATTGACAGTGGAGGAACCAGGGACATTATGTGCAGTATTACTCATGTATTACTGTTGATAATAATCCAAATTCAGGGTAACAGATTCCCTTTAAAACACAGGAAAAATTATATAAGTGTGGTATTGCTGTAATCGTATTGATCCGGAGAATGAAGGAAACCGGTCAGTTTTTCCGCACAGGGAATACTATAAAAATGAAACTTTTCTTTTGTTTTCTGATGCCCATAACTTTTTTATATTTATGCTTCGGAGCTGTGTGTGGGCTCACTTTTTGCAGAGTGATCTGTAATTTTAAGTCTTATTCACAGATCAGTGTTTTGGTCAGTGATTGTGAACCAAAACCAGTAGTGGGGGTACACAGACAAAAGGTATAAGGGAAGGATCTATTCTGCACCTGTTCTGTGTTTAGAGCTGCACCTGGTTTTGGCTCAAAATCACTGATGGAAATCACTGACGTGTGAATGAGGAATTTTACTGATACCATTTTGGGGTATCTATGACTTTTTGGTCACATTTTATTTCAGCAACCAAAAATAGCAAATCAGCCAATGTATTATTATTATTATTATAATTTTACATTTGTCATTCTGCCATTTTCTTCATGTTCTTAAAACAGTCTTCTAAAATTCTTGCAAAGAACAAAGATGTTAATATGTTCCTGGTAGACAACAGAGGGGGTGAAGCTTAGTGTTCTGGATCTTCTGCATAGACAGGAGATCTGGGGGTGGTGCTCCTGGTACAGCCATACATACACCACACTTAGAGAAAAAGCAAAGGAAAATCATTCATTTTCTCCTGTGACACATACAGAAGAATTCTTTTCAGATTTCTCACAGTTTTTAAGTGACAGAATAAGATGAAAGGATATTACGGAATTAATTACTTGCTTTTAACAAAAAAAAATGTAAAAAAATTTGTGTATATTCTTCATTTAATGTTGCTTTAAAGAGGACCCGTCACCTCTCCTGACATGTCAGTTATCAGCTACTTGCTTCCCCCTTCTAATAACAATTCTGGAGCATCTATTCTTATGACTCTATGTTGTGCGATTCCTTTATTATTCCTGCTAGAAGTGATGAATGAATTGCTACCAGTTTGCAGTGAGGGTTTAGCTAGGTCTTACCAGTTGAGGGTGTGTCCCTGCACAGTCTGACACTAGTAGCGCTGATTGGACAATATCAGACTGTGCAGGGACACACCCCACAACTGGTAACACCCATCTGTACCTTCATTGCAAACTGCTAACAATTCATTTATCACTTCTAGCAGGAATAATAAAGGAATGGCACAACCTGGAGTCATAAGAATGGACATTGCAGAATTGTTATTACATGGGGAATGCAAGTAGTTGCTAAACAGACATGTCAGGAGAGGTGACGGGTCCTCTCTAAGGGTCCATTCACACGAACGTATATTTGCGGGCCCGTATTACTGCGGACCTGCAAATATACGGGGACCGACCGGCGTGTGTTCCGCAGCGCTCGGAACACACACCGTGCGGCCCCATTGAAAATGCCTATACTTGTCCGTGCGCATGGACAAGTATAGGACATGCTTCAAAAGAGCCGCGGCACGGAGCTAGCTCCGTGCCGTGGCTCCCAGCCCCATAGAGGTGAATGGGGCTGCATCTATTCCCGCATTTTTGCGGATAGATACGGCCCCATTCACACGGTCATGTGAATGGGGCCTAAGGCTAGGGCTACACGGCGACGTGTTGCGTGACATTCATGTCGCATCACTGTCTCACAATATTTTTATAATGGTAGTCAACGGTGTTGCACTGCGTCGTGGGAATGCGATGAGACAGTCAATGTGACACGTCACCATGTAGCCCGAGCCTAAGGGCTCATGCACATGAACTTTTTTTCCGTGTTCTTCGGGTTTTTTTTTATTTTGGGGTCCATATGCAGAACCATTCATTTCGATGGATCCGCAAAAAAAAACTAAATGACTCAGTGTGCATTCCGTTTCCATATGTCATCATGGCTGCTCTGCATAAAAGATAGAACATGTCCTATTCTTGTCCATTTTACAGACAAGGACAGGCATTGTCACAATGGATCTGCAAAAAAAAAAAAACACATGAAACATGGACGTCACACAGATGTCATCCGTATTTGTAGATCCGTGTTTTGCGGACTGCAAAAATACATACAGTCGTGTGCAGGAGCTCTCCAAGGATGCAAATCATTAGAGAATTCTTTGTACAGCCAAGGAGTCATCAAAGAACGCTGTGAGATTTCACCTCTGAATCCTGCAGATTTGTGAATGCAGCTCTTGACTGGGATACAACCGGTTATTTAGAATTAGAACCAATGTATTTACAAACAACTTTGATAGTTACATAAACAAGGTGATACAATCCATGTTGAATATGGAAATTATTGCTTAAAATCTACATTTTACCATAAAAATGTTTATGGCTAATTCTAACATTGCATCTTGAAATACTCCCCAAAAGAATCCAATCCCTCATTTCCCCAAGATCTCTGACTGCCTGTCGCTCTGCTGTTTGCCTCTGCATGCACGGGGAATGTGCTATGCATTGCAGAGGAAAAGTCATGTTGGGCTATCAAGTGCCAGACCATTTGCTATTTGAATATGTGTTTACATTGTAACATAGTAACACAGCACAGCCCCCCCTCAGACCGCAGCGCAGCCCCGGCATGTGTTAACTGCTGCATTAAGTTGACTCAGAAGAAAGCAAAAATGCACAGCTTGTGGTGTAGGGAAGTTGAAGCTCGGCCAGATAGTCTGCATTCTAAAAGAGGAACTTTCTAGGTATCTACAGCAGACCCAAATGTTATTCCGAGTGACGGGAAAAGCTACTGTGGAATACTCTAGAATAAGAAATTAATGAAAGATTTTAAATATCATTTTTAGGGCTTATGCACATGAATGTATTTTCATTCCGCATCCGTTGGTTTTTTTGCGTACCATATGCAGAAACATTCATTTCAATGAATCTGGGGAAAAAACGGAAGTTACTCCGTATGCATTCCGTTTACATATGTCCGTATTTCCGTTCCTCAAAACAATAGAACATGTCCTATTATTGTCCGCATTACGGACAAGACTAGGACTGTTTCGTTCCGCAAAATACGGAATACACACGGATGTCATCCATATTTTTTGCGGATCTCTCGTTTTCAGACTGCAAAATACAGATGGTCGTGTGCAGGAGCCCTTAAAGGGGTTTTCCAGGCTCCTCAGGATTGGGCAATAATATCCAATCGGAGAGAGTCTAAATCGCACAACCCCACCGCTGGCACTGGAAATAGTACTTTGAATAGAACTTGAAGCACAGCATCAATCAAAATGTGTTTCCTGTTCCAGTAAGGGTGCATTCACACGACCGTAGTGTTTTGCAGATCCGCAAAACACGGATACCGGCCCGTGTGCGTTCCGCAATTTGTGGACCATACATGGCCGGCACTCTGATAGAAATGAGTATAAAGGACATGCTTTATCTTTTTTGCAGGTCCGCGGAACAGTACTACAGATGCGAACAGCACACAATGTACTGTCCACATCTTTTGCGAACACATTGAAATGAATGGGTCTGCATCCGTTACGTAAAATTGTGGAACGGATGCAGACCCATTCATACGGTCGAATGAATGAGCCCTTACAGTGCTATTTCCAGTGCCAGGGGCTGCAGGAACAGCTGATCGGTGGGGTTGTGGGCTATTGGACCATCACCATTTGGATATTAATGACCTAGGCTAGGCCATCGATATCAGGAGGAGCCTGGAAAACCTCATTAAGTAATACTTTTGGAGATAATAAAGTAAAAAAAAAAAAGATAAATGTAATAGGATTAAAAAGAATTGTAGTACTGCCTTACAGGGGTGGTCCAGGAAGGCAGCTTTCCTATTGACGTGCGGGAAATGACCACTGGCTCTGGGACTGGCTACAAGGGCATTTCCTGCTTGTCAAGAAGGACCAAAAAGCAAATAGTGGTGGGGACTTAGAGTGTCAGTAAATTGTTAAGGTGAATATTGTCTAATTTTCTCCTTTTACACCATGGATAGCCTTTTAAAAAGAAAAAAATTTCCATGTCTGGACAACCTGCTTAAAGGGTTTCTGTCACCAGTTTTTTCGGTATGAATCAGGCTGACATTAGAGATGTGCTAATGTCACCTGATTCCAAATATATATCTGTTTTATTTACTGGTGCCCCCATTTTTGTATAAAATGAACTTTTATTTTATGCTAATAAGGCTTCTAGGTGCAAGGGGCGTTACCTCTGGTCCTAGACTCTCTGTTGATTGACAGGACCAGGCAGAGAAGAAACACTCCATTCGCCATAGCTTTCAAGGACCTTCAATGATGTCATGACCATGTGATCAGTCACATGGCTTAGGAGGAGACAGGCTATTTGTGTGATCCTAACCATGTGACTGATCACATGGTCATGACATCATTGAAGGTCCTTGAAAGCTATGGTGAATGGAGTGTTTCTTCTCTGCCTGGTCCTGTCAATCAACAGAGCCTCTAGGAGCAGAGGTAACGCCCCTTGCACCTAGAAGCCTTATTAGCATAAAATAAAAGTTCATTTTATACAAAAATGGGGGCACCGGTAAATAAAACAGATATATATTTGGAATCAGGTGACATTAGCACATCTCTAATGTCAGCCTGATTCATACCGAAAAAACTGGTGACAGAAACCCTTTAAGCTAGACTCCTACTCCAAAGCAAGTAGTCCTGTTGAGCTGCAGATCTGTTTGCTGAAACAGTGGTGGACTCAAGTAAAATCTACAACTATTTTTTTAAAAAGGGGCCATGTAATGAGAGCTTTTTATTAAAATAATTGAAAGTTTATAAAAAATATTATTATTTTTTATAATTTTGAAGAAGCACTTTGATTTATTAAGTTAATGTTTGTGGACTTCTGCAAGCACAGACATCCTCCTAAGGCACTGGACATCCAAGGGACAACACTTATAAATCCCTGGGTGTGCTCCTCAATAATAAGCTGGACTGGGCAGATGACATGGACATGGGTCACAGCATGCTCTACCTTCTTAGGAGGCTTAGAGCTTATGGAGTGTAGAGGACACTTCTTAGGGCCTTTCAATTCTGTGGTGGCATCAGCCATCTTATTCGGAGTGGCCTGCTGGGGTAGCAGCATCTCAACCAGAGAGAGGAAGAGACTTGACAAACTGATTAGAAGGGCCAGCTTCGTCCTGGGAAGGCGCCTAAACCCAGTGCAGGTGGTAGGTGAGAAAAGCATATTGTTCAAGTTGGTCTCCATGCTGGAGTACAACTCCCATCCCATGCATAAGATGTTGATAGCATTGGGCAGTACCATCAGTGACCGACTGCTTCACCCCAAGTGTGAAAAGGAACGATTCCTCCCTGCTGCTGTTAGGCTGCCCAACCAACACCAACCCAAGCAGAGATAGACTGCACTCATCGCCTACTGGGTTCCTGCAGATACCATTCCATCCAGAGATTGAATTCTGTAAGCTGTGACATCTATATCCCTTATTTTCTAATTGTTTTATCTGTACACTGTACTGTAATGCCTTATTTTTGGAGTTTTTGTACTTTCTGTGCTGCTGTAACACTCTAAATTTCCCCATGGTGGGACTATTAAAGGACTATCTTATCTTATAATGAAACTTGTTATTCATATTCTTACCAGGCAACATTTTACTGATTATTACGGTAATCTTTAGTAGAAAAGAAGAAGGAGAAGGTTTAATTTACCAGTATGTGCTGCGTATTGAGCACTCACCAGTCTAAAAGTACAGGTGACTCGAAATGTCAATGTGCTATATGCCCTCCAGGAAATGGTGCTGCGTCAATTCCAGAGGAAGCTTTGGCTAAAGCCATTTGCCCTGGTGACCTGACAGTTACAACCAGAAGTATGGACACAAAAGGTTTTTCCTGTGCCTTTAAAGCCAGGTGATCAAGCCCTCGTCAGTGTTACAGGCCGGTCACCACATTTGATTGACTTTTTTTTTTTTGAGAATTTTGAGCCTCAAACGAAATCTATTGAAATGTGAAACCTATTTCTATCAAATGTCAGACTTAGGGCTAATTCAGACGACTGTATATTTGTGTCTGCATCCGTTCCACAATTTTGCAAAAAATAAGTCCACAAAATATGCGGACAGCACATAGTGTGCAGCCCGCATCCGTAGTTCCTTTCTGTGGCCCTGCAAAAAAAATAGAACATGTCCTATTCTTGTCTGCAATGGCTTACAAGAATAGGCATTTCTATCCAGGGGCGGATTGGCCACAGACCTTACAGGGAAATTTCCCGGTGGGCTGATGCCCAGGGGGCCGGCTGGGCCCTCTTCATGGCCGGTTAGTGTTAGTTTTTGGGGGTGTATTATGTGCTGCTGGCAGTATTTTGTGATGGACTGTGGTATAATGTGCCACATAATGGTATTGCTGGCCCTGCCTTCCATCAATTTGGACTCAACTACAAAACGGGGCCACTCTTAGTATTTTTTCCAGGGCCACTTTAAGTTCCCAGTCCGCCCCTGTTTCACAGGTCTGGCCATTCCATTCCGCAAACGAAACGCACACCACCTGTTATCCGCAATTTGTGGACCGCAAAACAGATGCAGTCATCTAAATGAGACCTCCCTTTAGACAGTTTTGGAGAAGTAAAAGAAACGCTAGTATATAATATATAAAAGTCTTTATTTTTAATTTATGGCAATCCTTTTTGGTATTAGAGGGCTACCGACTAGAAAAAAAAAAACATCATTGGGCAGTGTGCATGTGCTGTTGGTTTGTCATAGATATAGCAGCAGCGAGCAGGATGAGAGATGGGAGACGGCACGTGCACACTGCATGCACCTTCCCTTCATACAGCTGATCGGCTATGATGCCGGGTGTCGGACCCCCACCTAACTGATATTGATGACTTATCCCGAGGATAGGTCATCAAAATTAAAATCCCGGAGAACCCCTTTAGGGGTCCGTTCACACAACTATATCCATGTTGAGGATCCACAAAACATGACGCCATGTGTGTCCAGCATTATGCTGTCCGACACATTCTGTCCTATGTTAGAAATGCCAATTAATGTACGCAAAACGGACAAGAATAGGACATAATAGCCACAAAAAGGACATAGTGCAGACAGTGCACATCTTTTGCAGCCCCATTGGGTCTGCATCCAATCCACAAAAAACTGCACATCAGATGTGAGCCCAAAATTCGGTCATGTGCATGGACCATAAAAAGCTGTTTTTCTTTTGTTGATCCAAGGCTCTTTTACTTTTTCTTTTGGCCTTTGGTGCAATAACAGCGTCATCATTGCTCTTGTTGCACCCAAGCTCCACTTATTTCGGGGGCCAGCCCTTGCCTTGCTGCTTCGCCTCTGCCTGGCCCTGGCAATCAAAGAAAAAATGGTCACTTGGAAAGAGTCCAGTCTAATTACGGTATAACCGATGCAGAACATACAGCAACAAAATGGGATATTTTTAAAATCATCCTAAACTCTAATTGTTAGAGGTACATACCTTATGGGAATAAAAGGGTAAGGAACAAGAAAAAAACAATGGGGATAAATAGTTGCTAAAATGAGCAATAAATTACAAAAAGGAAGCATTTAAATCACTAAAACGGGAGGGTAGCGAGGAAGCATTGGAAAACTATAAGAATATAAAAATAGAATATGTAAAAGACAAACAAAAGCAGCCTGAGAGATTCATTGCCAAAGAGAGTATAACTAACCCTAAAATGTTCTTCAATTATATAAATGGTAAAAAGTATAAATCTGAAGGTGTCGGTCCCTTAATGAGGGGGGAGTTGCAGACAGTGGATGTCAGATGAAATGCTGAATGTAAAAGTAAATTCCCCATTAAAAGTGCTCTTTCTGACCCAGAAAAAACATGAAAATAGATAAATAGCCAGGACCAGATGGCATACACCCCCGTATCCTAAGAAATTAACTAATGAAAAAGCCATACCCTTATTTCTGGTGTTTAAGGTATCTATATTGACAGAGAGTGTTCCACAGGATTGGCGCATAGCAAATGTGGTGCCAATATTCAAAAAGGGTCCAAATACAGAGCCCGGAAACTATAGGCCGGTAAGTTTAACATCTGTCGTGGGTAAACTGTTTTCTAAGTTGCTAAGAGATGCTATCCTGAAGTGCCTCAATGAAAATAAGCAAATAAAGCCATATCAACATGACTTCATGAGGGATCGGTCACGTCAAACTAATTTAATCAGTTTCTATGAGGAGGTAAGTTTTAGACTTGACTGCGGCAAATCAATGGATGTCGTATATCTGGACTTCTCCAAAGCATTTGACACGGTACCACATAAAAGGTTAGTATATAAAATGAGAATGCTTGGCCTGGGAAAAATGTCTATATGTGGTTAAGTAACTGGCTCAGTGATAGAAAACAGAGGGTGGTTATTAACGGCACATATTCAGATTGGGTCACTGTAACTAGTGGGGTACCACAGGGGTCAGTATTGGGCCCTATTCTCTTCAATATATTTTTTAATCATCTGGTAGAAGGCTTGTATAGTAAAATATCAATTTCTGCAGATGACACTAAACTGTGTAAAGTAACTAACACAGAAGAAGACAGTATATTGTATATATATATATATATATATACACTACAGAGGACAGTATATGGCTACAGAGGGATCTGGATAGATTGGAGGCTTTAGAAAAAAGACAACTGAGGGGAGATCTAATAACAATGTATAAATATATCAGAGGTCAGTACAGAGATCTCTCCCATCATCTATTTATCCCCAGGACTGTGACGAGGGGACATCCTCTGTGTCTGGAGGAAAGAAGGTTTGTACACAAACATAGAAGAGGATTCTTTACGGTAAGAGCAGTGAGACTATGGAACTCTCTGCCTGAGGAGGTGGTGATGGTAAGTTCACTAAAAGAGTTCAAGAGGGGCCTGGATGTATTTGTGGAGGATAATAATATTACAGGTTATAGTTACTAGAGAGGGGTCGTTGATCCAGGGAGTTATTTTAATTGCCTAACTAGAGTCGGGAAGGAATTTTTCCCCTAAATTGGGCAAAATTGGCTTCTACCTCATAAGGGTTTTTTTTTTTGCTTTCTCTGGATCAACTTGCAGGATAACAGATAATAGGCTAAATTGGATGGACGGAGGGCTTTTTTTCAGCCATTTAAACTATGTTACAGTGTAACTGTGAATGATGTGATGCAGATTGGAGTGTTGGCTGTCAGCCCCATCTTCTTACTGTGAGACATTCACTGACACTAAATTAAGACTTGTGATGGTGACTAATGTGATGAATACTGGATTTATTGATTCACAAAGAAATGTAATTGGTTGCTTTAAATGCAGCAACACTAACAGAAATGGCTGCCAGCCTCCTTGAGCCTGCTTGCCTAAGCAGCACAGTGACACACTGACTCCTATGTCGAAACTTTTGAGAAACTCAAAAATTTATACTCAATTTTCTCTTCTCTATTCATGTCACAACCAATATTGTCTCTCAGATATTGTCTCTCTGTATTCCATATGCTTGCAGCCAAACCTGGCTTTTTAATCATTTTTTCCACTCTATGCAGTGGCCTGAATCTGCCCCATATTTAGAAAAAGAACAAACAGCAGGTGGCGATATACAGATAGATTTCATTGAATAACTCAGTAGCTATAAGAAATTTTTAATTACATGCAATTGCAAAAGTATTCAGATCCAGGGACTGGTTTGAAAACTGTAGAATTTTTTTCTTTTTTTTGTGGGACAACCCCTTTAACATAGTTCATATAGTTCTGAACTTTTTGACAATTTCATAAATACAAGAAGTCGTTAAACCTCTTAGCAAAATAAACACCATTATACGGTAGTCTGGGAACATTCCTGTGCATTCTAGCACGCTGCGCTGTGTAGCACATATTTCCTCTTGCATTATGCAAGGACAATATGAGAATTCACACTATTGTTGTAAATGCATGACTTGTACGCAGGTCTTTGATCCATTTTAACAGTACCATCAAATATGTATTTCATCTTGGACATTCCCCCTACCCCCACCTCCCCCTATCTCAAGAATGCCCCCCCCCATCCAGGTTTCAAGGCCACTGTAACTGGAAAGGTGGTCGCCTTATTCACTTCTACAGGAGTTTAGAAAATAGCCAAGCACACGCGAGATTACTGTTGAACGAATCAAAATATCCCGTGTGGACTTCGATCCAAATTTAAGGGAAAATTTGATTCGCCGTAAAGCCGAATTTCCTCATGCTTTGTGGTAACAAATCAATTATGTCTGAAATGGCGGTAAAAAAAATAAATAAAATAATACTCACCTCATCCATCCATGAGTGCCATCTTGATTGAAGATCCCGTGCGAAATCTTGTGCGATGCGTGATGATGTCGTTACGCTGGCCATTTGAGTGTGAAGAGGCCGTCGCGTCCATCTCAATTGAAGATTCCAAACGAAATCTTGAGCGCGGTGACATAAAATGTCACCATGCCAGTCAGCGTGATGACATCATCACGCATCAGGCGAGATTTTGCATGGGATCTTCAATCAAAATGGCCGCAGTGACCTCTTCTCACTCAAATGAATAAGGTGAGCATTATTTTTTTTAACCGATTAACCTCTGAAAGCCCTAATTTTTTATCTCACATACACATGATGAAATGCGGGCAACAGCAGTCAGTGTGGAGCATGTCTAATAGAAATGTACGATTTCAGTAATCAAAGTATATTACAAAAATGTTCAGTATCACTGCCCCTACACATTACAAAAAAAAAAAAAAGAAGAATGACAGTTACACTTTAAGACTGGAGCTGATTATTTGTGATAAGCTTTGATCATTATATGGTAAATTTAAATAAAGATAATAAATAAGGGAAATTTTAATTTCGGAAAAACAATGTTTAGTAAACAAATAGCTCTTGTAATCTGATATTTTAATCTACATTGCAATTCTTAATCGGGTTGTCCAAAAAAAAAGAATTTACTTTTTTCCGCAGAAATAGCACCACTATGGTCCTTGGTATTGCAGCTCATGCCCATAATTAGGGATAAAACCTCTTTATGGGGAATGGGTCTGAGCTGGAATAACATAGAAACGCACAGCATTTGGTGTTTTGTTTTTTTAATTTGATATGCTAGAGCAGGCTCCCATTCCAGATCCATACATAGTAAAAATTACTCTGCACTCTCCAATTTTGGAGAATGCAAAATGATGCTGGCTACGAGCTGCAATACTAATTCAGTCTATGGACAAGAGTCACCTTGTACCTGGAGGGAAAAAAAGCTTATTTTGTAATCCTGGACCGCCCCTTAGATAAGCACATCAGCAGTTCTAGCACTGAAACATTTTTCTCTATGCAGGACAGAGGGTGCACTGTAAGTAATTAAATATTGTGCATTAGTTAAATCCCTGCAATTAATAAAATCACTGTATGGTATGTTGACAGTAGTTAATGTTCGAATTAACAAACAAAAAACAAAAATCAGCATCAAGAATCTCCAGTCTGAATGCCGTACTACCAAGTATAAACTCCACACACTGACACTACACTAGATATACTTACTGTACATTAATGAAATGAAAATATGTTTTATCTCTCTTAGAATAATAACTAAATGGCAATGATCTAGCAAAGCAGTTGATGATTTTAGCCCGGAGTCCTTGGCACCAGATTTTGGCAGCTCTGTATGTCACATTGGTTTTAGCCAAAACAGTTAACAATATAATGCACAGCTGAAATAACACACAGGAGCCAGCTGGGGCCTCGTGTCTGTACAGTGCGCAGCACAAAATACCAGGTTTATAAGGCTCATAAAGTATTGGAAATATTATTTCATGATCACTCTTCATGTTTTTTGTATTCTTTACTTCATTCCATCATCCTTACTTACCGTCCTTCATTTTTTCTCCTTTTTTCCTGCTTTCCTTGCTCTGTCTTCCCTCTTTCTCTTTCCTTCCTTCCTTTCTTATTCTCCCTCCTTCCTTTCTCTCTCTCTCGATCTGTTTCATTCTTTTCTTCCTTCCTTTCTTCCTTTTTTTCTTTCCTTCCTTCCTTTTGGTCTATTATAAGGTTACATTCACACGACTGTAAGTGTTTTGCGGTCCGCAAATTGCGGATCCGCAAAACACGGTTACCAGCCGTGTACATTCCGCACATGGCCAGCGCTATATAAAGAGTACCTATTCTTGTCCACGGTTGCGGACAAGAATAGGATATGCTGTATATTTTTTGCAGCGCTGCGTAACAGAAAAACGGATCGCGACAGCACACGGTGTGGTGTCCGCATCTTTTGCGGCACCATTGAAATTAATGGGTCCGCACCATTGAAATTGCGGAACGGACACGGATCCATTTATACAGTAGTGTGAATGCACCCTAAATCTCCCCCTAAATGCACCACAAACAATAGTCTCTTATTTTTGTTTGTGTTTTGTTTGAGGGCCCTAGGTATAGCATATCCAACCCTTATACTTCAGCTTAAAAAAAAAGTTGCAACTGTGTGTCTTTGTGAACTGTGTTGCAGATGTTTCTATAGTTTCTTTAGCATTCTTGTTACTTTAAAAAAAAGGAAAAAAAAAAGAAACCCAAAAAGTCTGTGAAGGAAATCCCTACGTTTCAGATTAAGGCTATTTTCACACTTGTGTTTTTGCTGGATCCAGCAGGGTTCAGCAAAAACTCTTCCGTTACTGATAATACAACCATCTGCATCCGTTATGAACAGATCCGGTTGTATTATCTTTAAAATAGCCAAGATGGATCCATCATGAACTCCATTTTCGATTGTGTCCGAGAAAACGGATCCATCCCCATTGACTTGCATTGGGGGTCATGCCCAGAGATGAGCGAGCACTAAAATGCTCGGGTGCTCGTTATTCGAGTCGAATTTTTCCCGATGCTCGGGTGCTCGTTTCGAATAACGAACCCCATTGAAGTCAATGGGAGACTCGAGCATTTTTTGCAGGGGACCAAGGCTCTGCCTAGGGAAGGCTGGGTGAAAACCTGGAAACCTCAGAAAATGATGGAAACACCACGGAAATGGACAGGAAACAGCAGGGGCAGCATGCATGGATGCCTCTGAGGCTGCCTAATCCCACCATTACCCCAAATTCTCGGGCAACAGCCTGGTGGTGACCCTCAAGGCAATTGTGCTCACCCAGACCATAAAAATTTATCGTGGCCCTGTATGGCTGTGACTACAGAGTGACCGAGATACACTGCCGGAGCAGGCGAAGCACATAAAAATTTATCGTTGCCCTGTATGGCTGTGACTACAGAGTGACCGAGTTACAATGCGGGAGCAGGCGAATCACATAAAAATTTATCGTGGCCTTGTATGGCTGTGACTACAGAGTGACCGAGTTACACTGCGGGAGCAGGCGAAGCACATAAAAATTTATCGTGGCCCTGTATGGCTGTGACTACAGAGTGACCGAGTTACACTGCAGGAGCAGGCGAAGCACATAAAAATTTATCGTGACCCTGTATGGCTGTGACTACAGAGTGACCGAGTTACACTGCAGGAGCAGGCGAAGCACATAAAAATTTATTGTGGCCCTGTATGGCTGTGACTACAGAGTGACCGAGTTACACTGCAGGAGCAGGCGAAGCACATAAAAATTTATCGTGGCCCTGTATGGCTGTGACTACAGAGTGACCGAGTTACACTGCAGGAGCAGGCGAAGCACATAAAAATTTAGCGTGATCCTGTATGGCAGCGGTGACAACAGAGTAATCGAGTTAGACTGCGGTAGCAGGTGAACCACCCACAAATTTAGCCTGACACAGCATGGCGGTGACACCACCAATGCCTTTATCCGACTGAGATTGCAGTCAAATGGCTGTAGGTGAGCCTCCCAAAAAATTTTTTTGGGAGTGTCTGAAGTCGACCCTCCGAAAAAAACATTTTTTTTAGTGTCTGTGGTTGACAATCCTGAAAAATTGTTTTAGAGTGTCTGTAGTTGACGCTCCTGAAGGAGATATGAATTCCGGTGAAATCCAGGCTTTGTTCATTTTAATAAGCGTCAGCCTGTCAGCGCTGTCAGTTGACAGGCGTGTACGCTTATCGGTGATGACGCCACCAGCTTCACTGAATACCCGCTCTGACAGCACGCTAGCGGCAGGGCAGGCCAGCACCTCCAAGGCGTACAGCGCCAGTTCAGGCCACGTGTCCAGCTTTGAAACCCAGTAGTTGTATGGAGCAGAGTGATCACGCAGGATGTTGGTATGGTCAGCTAGGTACTCCCTCACCATCTTTCAGTACAGCTCCCCCCTACTCTGCCTAGACTGGGGACAGGTGACAGTGTCTTGCTGGGGTGATATAAAACTGACAAAGGCCTTGGAGAGCGTTCCCCTGCTAGTGCTGGACAAGCTGCCTGCTCGCCTCCTCTCCCCCGCTACTTGGCCCACAGAACCACGCCCTCTGCCGCTAGCGGCGTCAGATGGGAAGGATTGTTTCAGCTTGTGCACCAGGGCCTGTTGATATTGATTCACTCTCATACTCCTTTCCTCTACAGGGATGAGAGTGGAAAGGTTCTGCTTGTACCGTGGTTCCAGGAGAGTAAACACCCAGTAATTGTTGTTTGAAAAAATGCTTCTAACGCGAGGGTCATGGGATAGGCAGCCTAACATGAAGTCTGCCATGTGCGCCAGAGTCCCAACACGCAAAAATTCCTTCTCCTCACTGGCCTGACTCTCGATTTCCTCCTCCTCCAACTCCATCTCTTCAGCCCATACACACTCAAGAGCAGTGGCGTAACTACAACTAACTGGGCCTCACAGCAAATTTTTGAACGGGGCCCCCCCAGAAAATTTTTCGCAACCCACAACTCACATGCAACCCTCACTCTTGTGACTAGTCAAGATTGAGCTCTCCCAGACAAGGACTGACAGCCGCTCCATCCGTTTCCTATAGTGTCACTGTATATAATGTCATTGTATAATACTGTTGAGGGGGCCCTGGCAAAAAAATCAATTAAAAATCTCCCTCCTGAGGGGGCCCCTTGTGGGTCTGGGCCCCAAAGCAGCTGCTTCCCCTATAGCTACGCCCCTGCTCAAGAGTTAAGAAGGACTGAGCACTGGTACCCTCTTCTGTCTCGCCAACATTCTCCTCCTCTTCCTCCTCATCCTCATCCCCCTCCTCCAATACCCGCTGAGAAACAGACCGGAGGGTGCTCTGGCTATCAAACGACGTATCTTTTTCCCCCATCTCCTGTGACAAACACAAAGGTTCTGACTTCATGCTGAGCAGTGAGTTTTTCAACAGGCAAAGCAGCGGGATGGTGAGGCTGATAATGGCTCCTCAAAGTTGCTCAACACCTGACAGATATCAGACATCAACGTCCACTCCTCATTGTAGACTTGAGGAATCTGAGTGACCTGACTACCAGTTCTGGTGGAAGTTGACATCTGGCAGTCTACAATCGCTCTGCGCTGATGGTAAACTCTGTATAACATGTTTAATGTCGAATTCCATCTCGTGGGCAAGTCGTACAACAGTCGGTGAGCTGGCAGTTGTAGGCGCCGCTGCGCTGCCCTGAGAGTGGCAGCATCTGTGGTTGACTTGCGGAAATGCGCACACAGATGCGGCGCACCTTGGTGAGCAAATCTGACAAATTGGGGTATATCTTGAGGAACCGCTGAACTATGAGATTGAACACGTGGGCCAGGCATGGCACATGTGTCAGTCTGCCGAGTTGCAGAGCCGCCACCAGGTTACGCCCGTTGTCACACACAACCATGCCCGGCTTGAGGTTCAGCGGTGCCAGCCACAGATCGGTCTGCGCCGTGATGCCCTGTAACAGTTCTTGGGCGGTGTGCCTTTAATCACCTAAGCTTAGCAGTTCGAGCACCGCCTGCTGGCGCTTACCCACGGCACTGCTGCTGCACCTAGAGCTACCCACTGAAAAATAGTGGCGGCTGGGGACCAAGTACCGAGGGACAGCAACCGCCATCAGGTTGCGGAAAGCCTCAGTCTCTACCAGTCTATAGGGCAGCATCTCCAGGCTCAACAATTTGGAGATGTGGATGTTTAGGGCTTGTGCATGTGGGTGGGTGGAATTGTATTTGCGCTTGTGCTCAAATGTCTGCTGCAAAGACAGCTGAACGCTGCGCTGGGACACATTGGTGGAGGTTGTGGAGGATCATGGAGGTGAAGGGGTGGTTGTAGGGCAGGAGGTGCTCGTGCCGGGGTCCTGGGCGGGGGGTTGACTCGCCGAGCCAGCATGTGACACAGGGGAAGGGGCAGTGGTGTGACCCGCAGGAGGTGAATGACCTTGGTTCCACTGAGTCGGGTGTTTAGCACTCATATGCCTGCGCATGCTGGTAGTGGTTAGGCTGGTAGTGGTGGCTCCCCTTCTGATCCTAGTGTGGCACAGGTTGCACACCACAGTCCGTCGGTCATCCTCACTTTCTTTAAAAAAACCTCCAGACTTGCGAACATCTAGGCCTCGGCACGAGAGCTTGACTCCGTGAAACAGTTGCAGATCTACCTGCTCTGGCCCTGCTTCTCCCTCTGGCCACCCCACTTCCAACCTGTTCTGGTGCCGCACTTGCCTCCCCCTCAGAAGCTCGGGTCAGTCACCTCATCATCCACCAGCTCTTCCTCCGATTCCTCACTCTGCTCCCCCCTCGGACTTACTGCCCTGACAACAACATCACTGTCTGACAACCGTGTCTAATCATCATTATCATCATCCGACACCTCTTCACGCACTACTTGCACTAAGTCCACACTCTCATCACCCACAGACTGTGAAAGTTCTAAATTTTGGGCATCGGGACAGAGAGACTGCTCAGGTTGCTGTTGAGCAGTGGTTTGTGTCTCTGGGTAGGGTCCTGAAAAGAGTTCCTGTGAGTATGCCTGATCTGAATCCATACTTTCCGTGGGGGAGGGGGGCAGGCTGGGGGGAAGGAAGTTGCGCTGGAGGAGACAGAGGTCTACTCATTTGGCTAGCGTGGGTGGACTGCGTGTTAGACTGGGTGGTGGATAAATTACAGGACGCATTGTCCGCTATCCACGTCATCACCTGTTCGCACTGTTGTGGTTTCAATAGTGGTGTACCACGTGAACCAGTAAGTTGCGAGATGAAGCTAGGGAGCGAAACTCTGCGGCGTTCCACTGCTCCCTCATCAACATGTACTGTGTCAACCTGCCCAGGACCACGGCCTCTGCCCCATACACTACTTGAACGCCCACGTCCGCGCCCTCATCCTCGACCCTTAGCCCTTGGGTTCAAGATATTGTATGTTCACTGCACTGTATGATATATAACTGAGAGAAAAAACGTAGTCTTTAGACGGCGGCTATTGTACCGCAAACCACTCAGTTTTTCACTGCAATGTATAACTATATATAACTGAGAGAAAAAAACGTATATTTTATACACTCCGGCTAGTGTGCAGCACACGACAGAATTTTGCACTGCACTGTAGTATATATGACTGAGAGAAAAAACGTATATTTTCTACACTCCGGCTAGTGTGCAGCACACGACACAATTTCGCACTGCACTGAGAGGAAAAACGTAGACTTTAGACGGCGGCTATTGCACCGCAAACCACTTAATTTTTCACTGCACTGTAGGATATATAACTGAGAGGAAAAACGTATATTTTCTACACTCCGGCTAGTGTGCAGCACACGACAGAATTTTGAACTGCACTGTATAATGATAAATGAGACGAAAAACGTATATTTTCTACACTCCGGCTATTGTGCAGCACACAACAGAATTTTGCACTGCACTGTATAATATATAACTGAGAGGAAAAACGTATATTTTCTACACTCCGGCTAGTGTGCAGCACACGACACAATTTCGCACTGCACTGTAGTATATATGACTGAGAGGAAAAACGTAGTCTTTAGACGGCGGCTATTGCACCGCAAACCACTCAGTTTTTCACTGCACTGTATAATATATTAGAAAACTAAACTTACACACATGAAAGGTAATCAAAACCATATACATAGCCCCTATTCAGTGAGCACCAGACTTAGAAAGATAATTACAACCTACAAAAAGCAACAACAAGTCCACTAGGCTCATAAATATAGTCTTTATTGAAAAAATTCATAAAATATACATTAAAAGGAGATAAAGACAGAGAGTTCACAAAAAACAGTGTGACTCCCCTAGACCAACCAGATCCTCTCCATACATATTAGGGCGGTAGAATATCATCTAATTTATACTGTCATATCAATATATAGCACATGGTGTACTCTCATATATTAAGGAGAAGTAAATACCATTGTAATCATCCCCAAAAATGAGACAACAAGTCTCATATCTTATTAGATCCTGTGCACCAAAAGTAAATAACATCCAAACATAGACAGCATAATACAATGTCCCTCAATGTAAAAAGCTTACCCACGGAGGAAAAAAGTCAGTCCAGGAGAGCCACACACCCCAACGCACGTTTCGGCCCCACGCCTTCCTCTGGGGGTGTGGCATCCTCATTAATAGTGGGTATATATGGTGAAGACCATCCAATCAGTGAAGTCAGATTATAATTTTGTAATTCAGCATACCTGTATACTTGCGCCCAATTTGGGTCAGCGTATGCACCGGAAGAACGCCACGGTCACGTGGTGGCCAGTCACGCGGCCGCGCGTCTTCACGCTATTCAAATGTGCAGGAAGATATCCGGCATTACGCAGCGGACACATGATGGCCAGTCACGTGACCACGCGTATCCCGGATACCAAGACGCCACCAATACCTCAAACCAGCCGCTAATGGACTAACCACAAGGGAACTAAAGGTACGGGTAAGAGAACATGTCAGAGATATTGTCAAAGCAGAGAAATGTGAGGACTCTGTGAATTTAAAATTGATCCCAAAACACTTTAAAATGTACCATAACTGTGACCCTAGTGGATTCATGGTTAGAGGGATTGATAGGGTCGATCTGAGTAGGAGAGGAGGGGATATAATGAAAGTGCTTGCACAACGGGAAACCAAATGGATTTGGACCCTGGGTACAATGCATTCCAGGGGTCTAAATGACTCCTTGAGTTTTGCTCCGTTCCTCTGAATGCTAGGATGAGAATTTTTGTTTTTAAGTTCTTTTAATCTTCATTTTTGCTTTCTTGTTCTGATTGTTACTTTATTTTTTTATAGATCATCCGGTAGTAGGGGGTCAGGAGATGGCTGTACCTTTTGTGCGTCCATATATCTCTTCATTAATGTTGGCGTGCTATAAAGATGGATATAGCGGTTCTTTTTGCCCTTCCTTTGGGACATTGGGAAGAATAACAGTATCACAGTGAAGGGATGGAGGAGAATGTTGGAACACTCGTTATTATATGAATTTATATGGATATTTACGATATATTTATCATGTATTTTTATAATATTGAATATTTTGTGTAATTTTTGGAATCATGCTATATATTTTTTATGTTATTCTTTACTGCTTTACAATGCAATCACTGCCTTGTTTCTTTAATTGTCTGCACATGGTTATTAGCACGTGTATGAAACTATCATTTAATATATTTTTTATAATAATTTTTTTTTATATAATATATTATGTTTATTCACATTTTTATTCATGTAGAATGGATTATTTTTATTGTGTAATACATTATGATCATCGGTATATTTTTGATTAATGTGGTATGCACGTAGCACTTTAATATATTTATATGTTAGTTTTTATTCCACTTACCCTTTGTTGTCTTATATAATGCAGCTTATCCATCCTATAAGTATACTATTTGTTTGATTACTTCGCTGCGGTCATGTGATCCTTTTTTTATCACATGGCCGCGGCTGTTTTCAGAAGTATTGGTGGCGTCTTGGTATCCGGGATACGCGTGGTCACGTGACTGGCCATCACGTGTCCGCTGCGTAATGCCGGATATCTTCCTGCACATTTGAATAGCGTGAAGACGCGCGGCTGCGTGACTGGCCACCACGTGACCGTGGCGTTCTTCCGGTGCATACGCTGACCCAAATTGGGCGCAAGTATACAGGTATACTGAATTACAAAATTATAATCTGACTTCACTGATTGGATGGTCTTCACCATATATACCCACTATTAATAAGGAAAGCCACACCCCCAGAGAAAGGCGTGGGGCCGAAACGTGCATTGGGGTGTGTGGCTCTCCTGGACTGACTTTTTTCCTCCGTGGGTAAGCTTTTTACATTGAGGGACATCATATTATGCTGTCTATGTTTGGATGTTATTTACTTTTGGTGCACAG
>ONZH01003866.1:0-34424 GCA_900303285.1 Rhinella marina
GCTGCTGCTGCTGCCGCCGCCTCCACACGCTGTGTCCTAGCTGCCGCTACGTCCCATTATGTAATTGTGCCACTCTGTGGCCTACTCATGCTGCAGCCGCCGCCTCCGCACGCTGTGTCCTAGCTGCCGCTACCTCCAAATTATGTAATTGTGCCACTCTACAGTATGCTACTGCTGCGGCTGCCGCCGCCTCCACACGTTGTGTCCTAGCTGCCGCTATGTTCAAATTATGTAATTGTGCCACTCTGTGGCCTACTCATGCTGCTGCCGCCGCCTCCGCACGCTGTGTCCTAGCTGCCGCTACCTCCAAATTATATAATTGTGCCACTCTACGGTATGCTACTGCTGCTGCCGCCGCCTCCACACGCTGTGTCCTAGCTGCCGCTACGTCCAAATTATGTAATTGTGCCACTCTGTGGCCTACTCATGCTGCTGCCGCCGCCTCTGCACGCTGTGTCCTAGCTGCCGCTACCTCCAACTTATGTAATTGTGCCACTCTATGGTATGCTACTGCTGCTGCTGCCGCCGCCTCCACACGCTGTGTCCTGGCTGCCGCTACGTCCAAATTATGTAATTGTGCCACTCTGTGGCCTACTCATGCTGCTGCCGCCGCCTCCACACGCTGTGTCCTAGCTGCCGCTACCTCCAACTTATGTAATTGTGCCACTCTACGGTATGCTACTGCTGCTGCTGCCGCCGCCTCCACACGCTGTGTCCTAGCTGCCGCTACCTCCAAATTATGTAATAGTGCCACTCTACGGTGTGCTACTGCTGCTGCCGCCGCCTCCACGTGCTGTGTCCTGGCTGCCGCTAAGTCCAAATTATGTAATTGTGCCACTCTGTGGCCTACTCATGCGGCTGCCGCCGCCTCCACACATTGTGTCCTAGCTGTCGCTCCATCCAAATTATGTAATTGTGCCACTCTGTGGCCTACTCATGCTGCTGCCGCTGCCTCTGCACGCTGTGTCCTAGCTGCCGCTACCTCCAACTTATGTAATTGTGCCACTCTACGGTATGCTACTGCTGCCGCTGCTTCCACGTGCTGTGTCCTGGCTGCCGCTATGTCCAAATTATGTAATTGTGCCACTCTGTGGTCTACTCAGGCAGCTGTCGCCGCCTCCGCACGCTGTGTCCTAGCTGCAGCTACCTCCAAATTATGTAATTGTGCCACTGTATGGTATTTTACTGCTGCTGCCGCTGCCTCCGCACGCTGTTTCCTAGCTGCCGCTACCACCAATTTGTGTAATTGTGCCACTTTATGGTATGCTACTGCTGCCGCCGCCTCCACGCATTGTGTCCTAGCTGCCGCTACGTCCAAATTATGTAATTGTGCCACTCTACGGTATGCTTCTGCTGCTGCCGCCGCCTCCACACGCTGTGCCCTGGCTGCCGCTACGTTTAAATTATGTAATTGTGCCACTCTGTGGCCTACTCATGCTGCTGCCGCCGCCTGCGCACGCTGTGTCCTAGCTGCCGCTACCTCCAAATTATATAATTGTGACACTCTACGGTATGCTTCTGCTGCCGCCTCCACAAGCTGTGCCCTGGCTGCCGCTACGTCTAAATTATGTAATTGTGCCACTCTGTGGCCTACTCATGCTGCTGCCGCCGCCTCCACACGCTGTGTCCTACCTGCCGCTATGTCCAAATTATGTAATTGTGCCACTCTGTGGCCTACTCATGCTGCTGCCGCTGCCTCCACACATTGTGTCCTAGCTGTCGCTACCTGCAAATTATGTAATTGTGCCACTCTACGGTATGCTACTGCTGCTGCTGCCGCCTCCGCACTCTGTGTCCTAGCTGCCGCTATGTCCAAATTATGTAATTGTGCCACTCTGTGGCCTACTCATGCTACTGCCGCCGCCTCCGCACGCTGTGTTCTAGCTGCCGCTACCTCCAAATTATGTAATTGTGCCACTCTACGGTATGCTACTGCTGCTGCTGCCGCCTCCGCACGCTGTGTCCTAGCTGCCGCTATGTCCAAATTATGTAATTGTGCCACTCTGTGGCCTACTCATGCTACTGCCACCACCTCCACACATAGTGTCCTAGCTGCCGCAACGTCCAGATTATGTAATTATGCCAGTCTGTGGCCTACTTATGCTGCTGCTGCCGCCTCCACACATTGTGTCCTAGCTGCCACTACGTCCAGATTTTGTAATTGTGCCACTCTGTGGCCTACTCATGCTGCTGCCGCCTCTGCGCACTGTGTCCTAGCTGCCACTACCTCTTAATTATGTAATTGTGCCACTCTACGGTATGTTGCATTTAAATTTTTATGACTGCTGCTGCCTCTCCCAGGGCATGTCACTGTGCCATTCTGTCTCAAAGCCTTGAAATGTATTCGACTGCTGCCTCTTGCAGCTGCTGTTATGGTGCTACTCGGTGGCCTAGAAAATGTATTTGACTGCTGCTGAGTCTTGCAGCTGCTGTTACAGTGCCACTCTGTGGCCTTGAAATTTGTTTGACTGTGACTGCTGCCTCTTGCAGCTGCTGTGACGGTGCCACTCTGTGGCCTTGAAATTTGTTCGACTGCTGCTGCCTCTTGCAGCTGCTGTTACGGTGCCACTATGTGGCCTAGCAAATGTATTCGACTGCTGCCTCTTGCAGCTGCTGTTACGGTGCCACTCTGTGGCCTTGAAATTTGTTCGACCGCTGCTGCCTCTTGCAGCTGCTGTTTCGGTGCCACTCTGTGGCCTTGAAATTTCATCAACTGCTGCTGCCTCTTGCAGCTGCTTTTACGGTGCCACTCTATTGCCTTGAAATTAGTTTGACTGCTGCCTCTTGCAGCAGCTGTTACGGTGCCACTCTGTGGCCTTGAAATTTGTTTGACTGCTGCCTCTTGCAGCTGCTGTTACGGTGCCACTCTTTGGCCATGAAATTTGTTTGACTGCTGCCTCTTGCAGCTGCTGTTTCGGTGCCACCCTGTGGCCTTGAAATTTGTTCGACTGATGCCTCTTGCAGCTGCTGTTACAGTGCCACTCTGTGGCCTTGAAATTTCTTCGACTGCTGCCTCTTGCAGCTGCTGTTACGGTGCCACTCTGTGGCCTTGAAATTTCTTCGACTGCTGCTGCCTCTTTCAGCTGCTGTTACGGTGCCACTCTGTGGCCTTGAAATTTCTTCAACTGCTGCTGCCTCTTGCAGCTGTTGTTATGGTGCCACTCGTTGGCCTAGTAAATTGATTAGAATTTTCTGGACCTTCTGCTCGGCAGCAGCATGTCAGTCGTAAATTTTTGGTACGTTCTGTAGTCCTATTCCATTATTCAAAGCTCAAGTACACAGGAAACCCTGTTTGTTTTGAACACTTGAATTTTTAAAAGTAAACGATTCCGGCCCCCGGGACACTCAGCGATGAGCATGGGGGAGGCGAGAGGCAGGGGCTCCCACAGGTGGTAGCTCAGCTCCCTGCAGACCGCCAGCTCGATCTCAAGATGGAACTCCGAACTTTCTTGGTATCTTGGGTCAATACTGACATTTTGTCACAGTCGAGGCAAAGCTGGAGCCTTCACTGCACCTCCTCTGTCTTACGTTCCCGTCCGCTGGCATAACCAGCCCCGATACTAATAAGAGCATATGCGACAGTTGATCTTAACCAAAAGGACAAGAATTTTTTATTACGGTCTGCTCTTCAGGGTATGTCATCATGCCACTCTCCGGCCTGATGCTGCTGTCGCCGGCGACTCCACATGTCGTCTCCTAGCTGCCGCTACGTCAAAATTAGGTAATTGTGCCACTCTGTGGCCTCCAAATTGTACTACTACTTCTACTGCTGCTGGCACTTCCAGGGTCTGTCATTCTGCCACTCTGTGGCCTACTCATGCTGCTGCCACCTGGCCACACTGTCGTCGTGACACTCTATAGTCTGCTGATGCTGCTGCCACTGCTATCTCCAACCTGTCTGGGGGGGCTCTGCTTGTATAAGTGTGTAATAGAACAGGTTCTGTCGAAATGTATGTGGAATCAGTGAATTGGTGTAAAAGGCGTGCGCTTTTGGCGCTCTAGTAGGATCTTGGGCCTCTACACGATTCTTTATAGCTGGCGCTAACATTGACCTGTAAGGCTGAGTTCAGACTTGAGTTGTTTGGTGAGTTTTGGCCCCTTAACTGCCCAAATACATAAAAGTGTGCAGCGATTCTAAGAGCGAAGCCTGTTATGTGCGTGTCACACTGGCTCACAGTATTCTTTCACTTCCACAGTAGACTCCTATTAGTGTTGAGCGAGCATGCTCGGCTGAACTCGCTGTTCGGCCGAGCATGCCTACGCTCGGCTCCGCTCGGTGTTCAGCCGAACACTGAGTGTACTCGAGCGCAATGCTGGCATTCACTGTAATGTTGATTTGTACGCTAATGCTACGCATTGTATGCTAATACATACAAATTTGTATGCTAATGCGTACGCATTGTGCGCTAATGCGTACAAATTCAGTTAGTTAGCATACTTTTACGAGCGAAAGTAGTGAAAGAGGAGAAGTCGCGATTCTGACCTTTTCCTATTAACCAGACACCCTCCGCTCTTCCGAGCGGGGGGGCCTGGTTTAGTCCCATTGACTAACATTATGCTCGAGTGCTCAGCCAGAGCTGAGTGGTGCTCGCTTAACACTACTCCCTATGCGTTTTACTGCAAGGCACAGTGTTCTACACCACTATCCAGGCTCTCTGCAGCCCTGAAGTAGACGTTTTTTAACGCGATTCACAACAAATTTATTCGAACCAGCCGAATCTAATTTTTGAAAAATTCACTCATCTCTAATCATTATGTTAATCATCCAATTATCTACTTCTTTAAACGCACCTTTAATAAAGTTTATTTCCTTTTGATATGTTTTGTTGTGTACATTTTGTGTAGGTTGTAATATTTATTCCATAGGTATGTATGATCACAATAGCGCTTTGAAGCTCAACTTTGGTGGGTCTTGAAGATTTTAATATCAGATGTATTAGACATTAATTGTACAGTAATATTGTTGAGTTCCTAATTTTTTCATCACGCTACTAAAAATTACAAATAAGTTACATTTATTAGTGCTCTTGTATGTTATAGTTTTGTCTATTAGAAAAAAATTAAGCTGCTAGTAACTTCACCAGATGTGAGGCCTATGACTAATAATTTCTAAATGAAACTCCCACCTGGAATGGCACAACTGAGTGTGTGTTGTGAATGTTGCTTGTGAGTTTCATATATTTAACCACATGAGTCCCGGAGGATTTTTCATGTTTGTGTTTTTGTTTTCTCTCCTTGCCTTCCCGGAGACGTAACTTTTTTTAAATTTTTTCAGTCACATAATGTTGCATATGATGCAGTGGGAAACTGAAAAAAATTCCAAATCAGGTGGAATTGGAAAAAAATCCAATTCCGCCACAGTTTTACAGGTTTTGGCTCTACAGCATTCCCCATGCAGTAAAACTGACCTGTTAAGTTCATTCTCTGTGTCAGTATGATTACAATGATACCACACATAGTTTTTCTTGATACCATCGTGGAGTGTGTGTGACTTTCTGATCACATTTTTTTCAATCTGTTTTGATAAGTGAAGTGGTGAAAAAAAGACGACTCAGCATTTTGATTGTTTTACCATTACGCCATTCACCATATGGAATAAATATGTAGCTGTGCCTTTGATCTTTATGCTTTTTATATATTTTTATTTTAATTCTGGGGAAATGGGGTGATTTGAATTGTTATATTTTTTAAAAATATTTTTTAAACCTTTTTTAGCATGCTAGAAGGCTAGAATATCTGATTTTCAGATCACTTTTAGCTTATGTTGTAGATCAATAGCACTGCATTGTAAGCGAGGTTTGCTGCTATCCTATGGAGCCCTGCCACCTGCAGGCCTCCATAGGAGCTACAGCTCTGATATGCTGTATACCCAACACATCAGAACCAACACACGGTTCCCAGATCGACTCATAGAGGAGCCGTTCCTGGCCAAGAAGAGTGTGATTCCGGGTTTTCAGCATTTAGATGCCATGGTCACAATTGACCACACCATCTTAACTGATAAGTTTCCGCTGTCAGCGTTATCGCCAGTCACAGACATTAGCCCCAGATCTCTGGTGTTTGAAACATTAGGATGCCAACCTAATGAGGTCGCACAAAGCCATTTTACATTCCCAGAATCAGAGATCAGGCCCCCACCTAGCAGACATTTATGGCATATCAAAAAGTCAATTGTGAGCAACAATAATGAGGCAGAATTGTTAATATGGCCTTTCATTTGGACTGCTTGAAACTAAACCAGTGAAGCATAAGATGCTGAAAATGTATCACAGTGGCTCATACTATGTCACCTCTTGACTGGCTTACTTTACAACAATATTTTGCACCAAAATATTGCCTCAATTTGATGTATTTCAAGCCGCAACCGTTTCCCTAAGCCACATCCACCTTTAAAAACTGTATAGTGAGGTGCAAAAAGTGTCTAAAACATATAAATATGGCACACAGCATGTACTCCAATTAATTGGTGAAAATAGAGCCAGAATTCTGGTGCATTTGGCTTGGTAAAGTTAGATGCCTCTAGGTGGTTTTTGAAACATTAAAAGGTTCCCTTGTCTTGGTGGCACCATGGTGAACTACCTTAGGTTTCTTTACTTCTACTTATGTCCCTACATGAAACTATAAAGCTAAAAGATTTGCACCTGTCCTTTTACTCCACTTGTAGGAGATGCTGACTATGAACATGGCTTTATTGCAGGATTATTTTGTAAGTAGCTGTAAGAAGGCTGCCATAGAGGTCAGTATGGCCTGTACTTTACCTCCATATGCTTTTGATTTCATGCAGTTATATAGAAGCATTGCTTCTAAGGAAAAATATCTCTGTAGAGGCCATGGAATAGCTGTCAAAAGAAACACATTTTTTTAACTCGTTTTATTGAAGAATAAACAAGTAAGGTACAGCATTGGCACATTACATCAAGGAATGTAAATAGAGATGAGAGAGCATGCTCGTCCGAGCTTGGTGCTCGTTCGAGCATTAGGGTACTCGCAAGTGCTCGATGCTCGGACGAGCATCTCGCCATGCTCGAGGAAATGGCATCTCCCGCATTTTGAAATTTTGGCGGCTATAAACTCAGCCAATCACAAGCCAGGAGACTCTGCGGTACACCCAGCATCACGTGGGGCCCTTACATGTTGATAGCAGGGGTTGGCTGGCCAGATCAGGTGACCCTGGAATACACTAGTGACGTCCGGCGGTGCTCGGCTCAGAGGCTGTATGGATGTCGTTAGGGACAGATCTGCTGCGTTTCAGGGAGAGTGTTAGGGCCTGGATTTAGTTCTCTGTTAGGCAGGAGTGATCTCAAAAGAACCCAACAGCCCTTCTAAGGGCTACAAGACACTTTTTTTTGTCTCCTGGCTGGGCTGGCTGGCACTAGTAGTGCAGCTATCGCCATATATAACAATTTTTTTTATTGTTTTATCTCAGTGATACAAATCCATTTCATACAGCTGTGTGGAACCATTCTGTGTGTCACAGTTCAGCTGTCCAGTCACCACAAACCACAATCCGTATTTTCTGTCCAGGTGACCCATACTGTACGTCACGTAATTAAAAAAGGTCTTTTGCTCTCACTGATACAGCTACATTAGAAAAATCTGAGTGCGACATTTTTCTGGGTTGCAGTCAAAATAGCCACAGTCAGCAGGGGTTGAGTTTGCTCTCTGATATATTCTGCACGTCACGTTTAAAAAAAACAAAACAAAAAAAAAAACTTATTTTTTTTGTTGTTTTATCTCAGTGATACAAATCCATTTCATACAGCTGTGTGGAACCATTCTGTGTGTCACAGTTCAGCTGTCCAGTCACCACAAACCACAATCCGTATTTTCTGTCCAGGTGACCCATACTGTATGTCACGTAATTAAAAAAAGTATTTTGCTCTCACTGATACAGTTACATTAGAAAAATCTCTGTGGGACATTTGTCTGGGTTGCACTTAAGCAGACCAAGTCTGCCTAATCTAATAGTTTCAGTGTAATTGCTCCATACTGCACTGTACGTAATAAAATACGTAATTTTGCTCTAACTTATCCACCTATATACAAAGCATAATCCGTATTTTCTGTCCAGGTGACCCATTCTGTACGTCACGTAATTAAAAAAGGTCTTTTGCTCTCACTGATACAGCTACATTAGAAAAATCTCTGTGCGACATTTCTCTGGGTTGCACTTAAGCAGACCAAGTCAGCCTAATCTAATAGTTTCAGTGTAATTGCTCTATACTGCACGGTACGTAATAAAATACGTAATTTTGCTCTAACTTATCCACCTATATACAAAGCACAATCCGTATTTTCTGTCCAGGTGACCCATTCTGTACGTCACGTAATTAAAAAATGTCTTTTGCTCTCACTGACACAGCTTCATTACAAAAATCTCTGTGCGACATTTGTCTGGGTTGCACTTAAGCAGACCAAGTCTGCCTAATCTAATACTTTCAGTGTAATTGCTCCATACTGCACGGTACGTAATAAAATACGTAATTTTGCTCTAACTTATCCACCTATATACAAACCACAATCCGTATTTTCTGTCCAGGTGACCCATACTGTACGTCACGTAATTAAAAAAGGTCTTTTGCTCTCACTGATACAGCTACATTAGAAAAATCTGAGTGTGACATTTTTCTAGGTTGCACTTAAGCATACCAAGTCTGCCTAATCTAATAGTTTCAGTGTAATTGCTCCATACTGCACGGTACGTAATAAAATACGTAATTTTGCTCTAACTTATCCACCTATGTATTAACTTGCTCAGATTGAACAGGTTTGTGGGTTTCAGTACAGCAGACCCATTTTTTTTTGTATATATAATACACTTATATACAGAAACTGTTGAACCCCAGGGCTAAGGGTCGATGACGAGGGCGTGTGCATGGGCGTAGGCGTGGGCATTCAATTACTGCAGGGGGCAGAGGCCGTGGTCCTGGGCAGGGTGAGACATTACCTGCTGATGAGGGAGCAGGGGAACGCCGCAGAGCTACACTCCCTAGCTTCATGTCTGAACTTACAGGGACACGTGGTAGAGGACTGTTGAAACCACAACAGTGCGAACAGGTGATGTCGTGGATTGCGGACAATGCTTCAAGTAATTTGTCCACCAGTCAGTCTTCCACGCAGTCCACCCACGTTACCCAAGGGAGCACTCCTCTGGCTCCTCCACCTCAACCTCCTTCCCCCCAGTCTGCCCCCTCCCAGGAAAATTTGGAATGCGATCTGGCATACTCTGAGAAACTGTTTTCTGGACCCTTCCCAGAGTCACAAACCACTTCTCAGGTTGCTGCTGACCTCTTTCCCGATGCCCAAGTTTTCCAACTGTCGCAGTCTGTGGGTGATGACATTGTTGACTTAGTGGAAGAAGTGTGTAAAGAGGTGTCGGACGATGAGGAGACACGGTTGTCAAACAGTGGTGAAGTTGTCAGGGCAGGAAGTCCGAGGGGGGAGCAGACTGAGGAATCAGAGGATGGCGAGGTGACTGACCCAAGCTGGGTTGATAAGCCGAGTGAAGACAGTGCTTCTGAGGCGGAGGCGAGTGCTGCACCAGAACAGGTTGGAAGAGGCAGTGATGTGGCCAGAGGGAGAAGCAGGGCCAGAGCTGGTGCATCAGCAGCAACTGTTTCATGTAGTGAAGCTCCCGTGGCGAGGCCTAGATGTTCGCAAGTCTGGAGGTTCTTTAAAGAAAGTGAGGATGACCGACGGACAGTGGTGTGCAACCTGTGCCACACCAGGATCAGCAGGGGTGCCACCACTACTAGCCTAACCACCACCAGCATGCGCAGGCATATGAGTGCTAAACACCCCACTCAATGGAACCAAGGCCGTTCACCACCTCCTGCAGGTCACACCACTGCTCCTTCCCCTGTGTCACTCGCTGCCTCTGCTAGTCAACCCCCTGCCCAGGACCCTGCCGGAAAACCACACCTTCGCCTACACGATCCTCCACAGCGTCCACCAATGTGTCCCTGCGCAGCGTTCAGCTGTCTTTACAGCAGACGCTGGAGCACAAGAGGAAATACAGTTCCACCCACCGACATGCCCAAGCCCTCAACGTCCACATCTCCAAATTGCTGAGCCTGGAGATGCTGCCCTATAGGCTGGTAGAGACCGAGGCCTTTCGCAACCTCATGGCGGTGGCTGCCCCTCGGTATTCGGTCCCCAGCCTCCACTATTTTTCCCAATGTGTCGTCCCATTCCTACACCAGCACGTGTCACAGAACATCATCCGTGCCCTGACCAACGCTGTTTCTGAGAAGGTCCACCTAACCATGGACACGTGGACAAGTGCTGCCGGGCAGGGACACTATATATCACTGACAGCACATTGGGTTAACTTGATGGAGGCTGGGACCTAGTCTGACTCTGGGGCCGCTCATGTACTGCCCACACCGAGGATTGCTCGGTCTACCTCGGTCACGGTCTCTCAGACGTACTATGCATCCTCCTCCGACCCCTCGTCCTCCTCCACCTCCTCCTCCGAATTACCATCCGTGGGCATGGCGCCTTCAGTCGGTAGCTCTAGGCGCAGCAGCAGTCCCGTGGGTAAGCGCCAGCAGGCGGTGCTCAAACTGCTGAGCTTAGGTGACAAAAGGCACACCGCCCAAGAGCTGTTACAGGGCATCACGGCACAGTGTGTATGGGCTGAAGAGGAGGAGGAGGAGGAAATGGAGAGTCAGGCCAGTGAGGAGAGGGAATTCTTGCGTGTTGGGACTCTGGCACACATGGCAGACTTCATATTAGGCTGCCTATCCCGTGACCCTCGCATTAGAAGCATTTTTTCAAACACCGATTACTGGGTGTTCACTCTCCTGGACCCATGGTACAAGCAGAACCATTCCACTCTCATCCCTGTAGAGGAAAGGAGTATGAGAGTGAATCAATATCAACAGGCCCTGGTGCACAAGCTGAAATAATCCTTCCCATCTGACGCCGCTAGCGGCAGAGGGCTTGGTTCTGTGGGTCAAGTAGCGGGGAGGCGAGCAGGCAGCTTGTCCAGCACTGGCACTGTTTTTGTATACTACATTTTCAAAGGGGATAATTTGGTTCACCGGAGATCTCCATTGGCTGACAGTGGGCGACGGTTTCCCATCCATCTAAGTGTGATAGCTTTCCTTGCCAGAAACAGGGCTTCTCGCAGAAATGTTCTAGTGTGATGGGGCCATAACTCTTCCTCCAGAATTTCCAGGAGACACACCTTGGGATTGTGGGGAACTGGACTGGAGATCACTGTGGATAATATATTAGTAACCTCCTGCCAAAAGGATTTTATATAACTACATTCTCGGATCATGTGCCAGAAATCAGCATCAGTCTGCATACATTTATGGCACAAGGTGTGGGGTATTCTTCCCATCTTATACAATCTAGTGGGGGTCAAAAGCATCTATGTAAAATAAATAATTGTATTAGTCTGTTATTAGTTTAGGGTGAAACATTTAATGGGAATTCTAGTACCTCCTACCAACGCTTGGCAGTTAAGTGAGGGATAAACTCCTTCCATTTAGTTTCAGCCATCAGTGGATTTAAAGCCATGCAAATACTCAACAAATGAGTGTATAAAGCAGATATGATGCCCCTTGTTCCTTGTGTAGTGAACACTCCTATCATGGGATCTGCCGATATGGCACGTTTAGTAACTGTGCATGGAAAGCATGGCGCACCTGCAGATATCTATGAAAGTGCAACAGAAACGCATTTAAACTGTACAGCTCTCTTAGGCCAGTTTCAGACCAGTGAATTGTCTGTGGGAGATGCTCCATATGGGAGCCTGATTTCCCATCCTGGACACAGCTCTTGTAATAAAACCTCATGGCGTTGCAATGATTTACAATGCTGTGTGTCCCTGCCTGACATCATCTGTAATGTACTGTATTGTGCTGACAGCATTATGTCAGTACAATACATTACAGATGATGTCAGGTAGAGGCACACAGCATTATTAATCATTATAATGCCATGAGGTCTCATTACAAGAGCAGAGTCCAGGAAGGAAATCAGGCTCCCACTTGGAGCATGTTTCCCGCAAACAACTTGCTAGTCTGAGACTGTCTTTAGGGTATGTTGGATGTGTATTTGATTCAGATTTTGATGTATAATCTGTGCTTAAACGGTAACCTATGTAAAATCTGCATTTGATGCATGTGAATGGGGTTTCTGAAACCCCGTTCACATGTATAGGAAAAATTTCTGCATAGATTTCTGCATTTTCTGCATAATTTATTTTGAGAATTATCCCCATTGAGTGACAATGGGTGATCCTGCAAATTTGCTGTGGATCTGCTGCAGAACATCTGTAGCAGAAATTGAATTTTTGTTGCAGAAATAATTAGTGACTTTTGAAAGACATAATTCTGGCATAAATTGCATAGTAAATTTCCCCATTGTGTTATACTTTACAATGGTTTTAATATTTTTACAATTCTTGTGTATGGTCTTATTGACTTTTTGTTTAGGATGTAAAATGTCATATATGAGGCCAAACTACTTTAATCCTCTTTGGGATTAATACTTTTCTTTATGAATACTGAGTGTTTGAGTAAAAAGAAGGGGAGATCTCTATGAATTTATTAGACCTCTAAATATATTTACATACTTAATGCTTTTCAGTCTTTAACTTGGTGCTTAGAGCATTTCTGCATGCAAGAAAATATATCTTGCATTAATAGTTATTCACAATAGAGATGTCACGTAATAGGTAGGGAATAGTGCAGCCCTTAGCTCCACCCACACCACTATCCCTACCTACTTGCATGGTCCATCCTAACTGACAGTGTGCAACTAGACGGCGGTCCCTAGCTTACGTAAGTGGAGAGCCTTATAGGGAGAGGTGACAAAGGGAGAAAACTACAGACTAAGACAGACAACACAGATGCGTAATCAATACCAGGCCGGGTCGGATACCGAGAAGTCAAACAATCCAAACTTAAGCAAAAACCGGAACCAGATGAAGCTGAAGTCAAGAGCCAGTAGGTCACGTCAGTACAAGGGGTATCACAAGGTCGAAGTCAAGTACAAGCCGAGGTCAGGAGCCAGGAGGTTGCGTCAGAACAAAGTGGTATCACAAGGTTGAAGTCTAGTACAAGCCGAGGTCAATAATTAAATAGCACCACATACAAAGAAACGCTAGTCAGGCAATAAACACCAATCACAGGCAACATGTGGCCAGGCTGATGGGTCACGTGACGTGGTCAGCATCACGTGACCCTCGTCAGGAACAACTATACATCTGCTTGCTGCCTAGGGGGTGGGGAACACCGGCCACGCTGAGGAGGCTTGCGATGCCAGGTTCTCCCTACCCCCTTGTTGTCAAAGAGACGAGGATGCCAGCCACTTCCGACGCCGGCTCCTCGCTCCACCTAACTAGCTGGATGCTGGCAGCGCTGCAGGGTGGGAGGGAGTGTGCCGCCGTCTCCCCGTTACAAGAGATGCATCTAAGTTTACTTAAAAACAGTTACATGAAGGTTTTTTTTTAAATTTAGATGTTTTAGGATATTTTTACATCCCAATATTTTATTATAATATTTATCTGGTTGACTCAAGAAACCTACTTCTACTATTGCTGGTTTGACAAAGTTTCTTTATGCACTAAAAAAGGAGTACTTGGTGTCATATGGATCATAAGTTGTCTTCCAGCTAAGCTTATCTGTTTCTGATGCTCTCATTCAATGTGGAGAGTGATGCTGCATGCTTGTAAGTACAACTTTTGGTCTAGAGAGGATCATTTTCAGCAGCAATAATTTATGACAGCAAGTGGTCTTTCTGAAGCCCCTATGTGACCTTAATTTCAATGAACATTTTCAATATATTTCACAATAAACTCCAGTCTAATGACAGCAGAAGATCTGAATATCAGAGGCAGCAATTTGTATTAATGCATACATATTGCATAAACATAATAAAGAAGTTCTGGTTAAATACAAATCAGTTCATAACCTCACAACCTATATGGAAATATATTATTCATATTTTGTATTACCCCCCCCCCCCCAGGCCCCGCTGCCGCCTCCCCCTAAGCCAAATTCACAACCGAACTTATGGTGTCCTAATATTACATACAGCAATACGAAACAATACGAAACTTGCAAAACATAGCACTATGCTCCGGCCACCTGATCCGACGGAAAATGCAAGGAATTGGCCGGACACAAACTCAGGGATGCAGCGGTTTGTGTCCCACTGATTCTCTGCATTTTTGCCAGATTGTGGCCGGATCTCTGCCGGACCCCATTATAGTTAATGGGGTCAGCGGGCATTCTGCATCCAGCCGTGCCAGAGTCGGTGAATTCCGGCAGGCTGATATCTGCTCGACCAGCCTGCCAAAATCACTAACTCAGATGTGAAAGTAGCCTGTGATGTGAAAGTAGCCTAATACAGCGCTTACATCCAGTGATGTCTCCTTTGATGTAGATGCTCTCTGCCCTCATCTTCTCCTTTCAGACCAGACCGCCATGATGATTTCTTTCAGCCACCTCTTCTCTCTGCGGAGTTTGACAGACAGACATCTTAGTTTCCTACTTTTCCATCATTCTCCCACCTTCTTGAACATCCCATCCTGCCACCCCAATACTGAGACACTGTGCTCCACAGATAGTACTTCCTTCAGTAATTATTGGCACACAGTGCTCTAAAAAATAACTGCGCTCAGAAAAGTGTCCCTGACACTAAAGTGTAACCAAAATGTTCCCCAAAAATAACTGTGCTAAGCTGATACTGTGACAGGGTGCTCCCCATAGTAATAGTGCTTCCCAAAGTCCCAATATAAATAATTAGTGCCACCAGTAGAGCCAATGTCCCCATAATGCCCTCATAATGTGTGTCAATGCCCCCTACTGTGTGCCCAAAAAACCCTCTTAGTGCCCCCAGTTGAGCTACATAGTTCCCTATAATTTGTGCCACCATAAAATACTCCTATATAGTGCCCCCATAGCGCTCCTCCCCTTGTCCCCATGGTGCCTGACATAAGGTATAACATAATGTGTGCCAGTATAATGACCCCAATAGTGCTCCTCTCCCCAGTAGATGCCCCCATAGTGCTCTGCTCCCCCTTCTCCATAGTGCCCCTAATGTGTGCCAGTATATAGGATTGGGCCCCCATAATGCCCCCCATGTGTGCCAGTATATTGGATAGTGCCCCATGTGTGCCAGTATATAAAATAGGGCCCACCATAGTGTTCCTCCCCCTCCATAGTGCCCGCCATGTGTGCCAGTATATGAAATATGACCCTATAGTACTCAACCCCTTCCATAGTGCCCCCCATGTGTGCCAGTATGTAAAATAAGGCCCCCTATATTGCTCCTCCACTTCCATAGTGCCCCCCATGTGTGCAGGGTATATAAAAGAGCCCCCATATTGCTCCTCCCCCTCCATAGTGCCTCCTCATATGTGTCAGTACACAAAACAGTGTGTACCAGTATATGAAATAGGGCCCCCTCTAGTGCTCCTCCCCCTCAATAGTGCTCCCCATGTGTACCAGTATATAAAATAGGGCCCCCTATAGTGCTCCTCCCCCTCTATAGTGCCCCCCATGTGAACCAGTATATAAAATAGGGCCCCCCTACAGTGCTCCTCCACTTCCATAGTGCCCCCCATGTGTGCAGGGTATATAAAAGAGCCCCATATTGCTCCTCCCCCTCCATAGTGCCCCCTCATATGTGTCAGTACACAAAACAGTGACCCTCATACTGCTCCTCCCCCTCCATAGGTCTCCCACTGTGTGCCAGTATATATATTGCCCCCATAGTGTTCCTCCCCCTCCATAGGTCCCCCACTGTGCGCCAGGGCCCTTAGCATATTGTAAATTAAAAAAATAAACACTTATACTTACCTCCATGGAGCTGGCAGCAATGCGATGCAGGCCTCTTCTGGCCTGTGTCCCGCGCTGCACAGCTCAGGCAGCGCGATGACGTCATCGCACCACCTGCGCCGGCCTCTGATAGGCTGCTGGCACTAGGCCTGCAGACTATCAGATGAATGGGAAAGGGAGACGCCTCTCCCTCCCCGCCCCAGCACTATTCACCTGAGGACGGCGATACAGATGGATATAGAGATGAGCGCTTCCACAATGGAAGCGCTCATCTCCTGATGCCGCCTGCAAGAAGGGCCCCCCTCCCGTCCTGGGCCCCTGTGCAGCCGAACCGGCTGCACAGGCGGTATGTCTGCCCCTGGGTGTCAAGTGAGCTAGCTGCAGCTCTAAACTCTCTGGAAGTAACAGAAACAGCCAAGATACACCAATTGTAGTGGGTTCCAGCAGCCCCAAGTTATTTGCCGTAATATCCTGTGATTTTGAAAATGTGTATAATGGAGAACATCATTGCATGCAAAGAGGAGGAACAGATTGCATTCCTGAAAATGAGATTACAGTGGAATCCCTTCAGGGGCAAAACCGTGTTAAGCTGGGAACTAATGTGAAATATTTCTTTTACTTCTGGAATACTGTATCTGTACAGACAGGTACATGCCGATTACCAGAAATTTCCCAACAATTATACTGTTAGTACATGCATAGGGTATAGTGAGAAGAACAGCAGCTGGAATGTGTGTCTAGTTGGTGTTTGTCACGGCCTCTAAAATATTATTGACACCAAAGTAAACTAAATTCTTCTTTAATCCCGACAATATAATAGTATAGCTCTATCTGTCATGCATGGTTTAGCACCCCACCTGTACTATTCACTTATCACTTGGCTGGTGGATATTGCATGACATAAAAATAACTCCTTTTCGACCCGGCTAACCAAGCCTATTGGTCACTTAATGATCAAGTTATTTTATTTTTATCGCATTCCAAAATAACATGCTTCTATGGGTTGTTACTATTGGAGCAGTACCAAGTTTAAAACCTTATCTTATTATTAGGATTTTTTGTTCATACAAAGTAAAACAACAAAGCAAAATAACACAGTACATAGTATGTGGCATAGAAGTAATCCACATGACTATTACAGGTATACTCCTGAGGGGGACTAAACAGTGTGAAACAGTACCCCATATTCAGGTAGATGACAGTAGCATTCACAGTGTCAAAAAATAAAGTGTCAGGCATTGAAGTGGAATGTGAGCTGGACAACCAACTCATTCAATGCTTGTGAGATTTGATCCTGGACTGCAAGTAAGGAGCAAAAACTAGTTCATAAAGCATGTGCTGATTCATTGATTGTACAACCTCTGCCAAATCAGGTGTCATGTGGCAATTTCCAATGTCATGCAATCACCTTACGCGTAGCAGTTAAGAGAGACCAACCATCTTGCAGATGTAGGAATCCCTACTAGTTCAATCCCTAAAATGACCAATTCCGGTGTTAAAGGGGTTGTGTGGTTCAGAGCTCAACCCGGACATATCCACTTTTTCACCCAGGCAGCCCCTTTTCATGCTCTGATGCTCTCCCTTACCCTGTGCCATATCGCGCAGGGCAAGGGCTTTTACATTTTTACACTGCTAGGTGGAGGCTTCCACCTAGCATAGACCCAGTACGTCACTGGATCTGCAAAAAAGCTTGATGCTCATGTCAGAGGGGCTGCCTGGATGAAGAAGGGCATAACATCCCCTTTAAGTGAAGGGAGAGCTCTGTAATCTCTGCAATAAGAACAGAAATGTGTAACCACAGAGAAGAAATGGAAGAACAAAACTACCACATGTGCAAAAGGGTACCCCTAGGTCCACATTCTTGACAACAAGAAGGAGAGTAGGACAGCAAAGTATGAGAGTTCCTGGACATTGCGAATTACAATGAAGGGAACACATGATGGCATGGTTCCGTTCATTTTAATTTGGTAGTTAATAAAGGGTTAATCTTACCTGGCAACAGGTTTTCTTCCTGGCAATAGATCTTCATTGGTGGAGAATTCGTCCTATGAAACAATGGGAAAGTTGCAGGTGCCATCTTCGGATTTCGATTGGAGGTTTCATCCAACCACGATCTCAGGAACCTAAAAAAGAAGCAGATAATGGTTATTGCGCATTCATGGCGCAGGAAAACAAACAGCTTGACCTACGCTGCCAGGAACAATAGAGGATCTTCTGAAGCAGCTCATCCTCAAAGCTGAATCAAAACGGGGAGCTTCTTGGCTGCAGAAATGCTTATCTAATGATCTTACCGCATCAAATCAAGCTCTGGCATCCTCTGAACCAGCCTGCTGCGCAGTTCGAAGCGCGAGCCTCGATGTAATGGATTTTACCGACGTCACTGGCATGCGCATGCGCAGTGACAGTCCAGGTAATATCCTTCCTCCAAAATGGAGTCGCCTTGACCGGAGGACCTATTCTCCACCTTCATTGCCGGACAAGAGGAGAAGAACAGAAAAGAAGAAGAAACAGCCCCCTTCTGACGCTGGCTGTAAAGATCCTGAAGAAAGAAATCGCCCTGACACCTTCCTCAAGCCATCCCCATCAGTTGGACCTAGCACCATGGGTGAGATTCAGTTAAATAACTGTCATGGTGGCACTCATTATATGCGCACCCTCCCTCCTCAGGTCCCATAATCCGTAGAGGATAAAATATTATTTAATGAGTTTCTGTTGAATGGCTAGTAATTCTAAAGAGGACTCACACTCTATTACAGATATGTGGATTGACAATCCTGCAATTAATATACAAAGAAATTCCGATATCTGTAATAAACAGGATACTTATTTCAAACCTGTTGCTGTATTTAACCCTCAAGTGCAAAACAGAACGGAAGGCATTAAACAATTTTGCCTGAAAGAGGCCTTAGTATGCCAAGTGTCTCCACTTGGTTATCATCTTCCATTAGCTATAAAAGAAAAAATGTGGAACAGGGATTTTATAGATCTTTATTCCCTGCTACCATCGTCTAAAGATCCTTGTAAATCTGACAAAAAAGAGGTGAAGCATGATGAAGCAAAAAATACCAAAAACAAATTCATATTTAATTGGCTGCAAGCTTTTTCTATATATGCGCAGCAGTGTTGGGTGAAAAGAAACTGGACTCTATATTGGAAGCTTAATGGAGTGTTGGCGGCTCTGCATGGAATTCTTATGACGAAATATTCAGGCAGAAGCTATCTGTTTACCCTAATAGTCAATGGGGAACTAAGGACATAGGCCTATGGCTAAACCTTATGTTACCCCAAAGTAATTCTAATTTTTGTCAATATGGTAATACTTCCCACACCTTCATAAGAGGCCTATGTTTTGCATTCAATGAGAGCCACTGTAAATGGGCATCAAATCGCAATTATAGGCACGAGTGCTCCTTCTGTAATGGTACCCACCCAGTTTATAAATGTTTCAAGAAACTTGGTATATCCAGAGCTGCAAATATTAAAGATTCTCACGGTAAAAGCTCTGACACCAATGAGAAAAGCAAAATTAACCCCTTGGTTAAAATGTTATCCTGATAAAACAATGGCTAATTTACTTTTCTCTGGTTTTTCAGTTGGTTTCTTTGTCTCGGAATATAAAGGGACGGGTTGTATTTGGGTTGAAAACCTTAAATCAGTTAAGTTAAATACTGCAATTGTTAAGAAAAAAAATCTAAGAAGAATTTGAACTAAGTCGAGTTGCTGGCCTATTCTCCTCACTCCATTTTTAAACATCCGTCTATCCCCTCTGGGTTTATTCCCTAAGAAAGAAAATAATTCCTTTTGTTTGATCCACAATTTATCATTTCCGTTTAATTCTTCATTAAAGGGGTATTCTGGTAAAGTAACTTAATTTTTAAAAACTACATTAATGCTGCAAGCTGTGACCCAACCACAGACACTGAGCATGCTTGACCTAACAAGGGCTCAGAACTACAGGTCGATGCCATGGTAATTTATGAGGAACACAGTAGGTAGCAGAGGAAGAAAACTACTTTTATAACTAATGAACATTAATATGTGAAATTTATATTATATTAGGTAATTATTGATGATGAATTAGTCTAAAACATAAGTTATATTTATGGTAACCGGAATACCCCTTTAAACAATGAAATAGGCAAAAGCGTTGCCTCTGTCTCTTATGCTTCTTTTGATTTAGTGCTTACCAATCTAAGGGAGTTAGGTCCTAACGCACTTCTAGCGAAAACGGATATTAAATCTGCGTTTAGACTGCTTCAAATTCCCTCGGATTTCAATTTAATGGTCATTATTTCTTCGACAAGGCTCTGCCAAAGGGTTTTACCTTCTCTTGCTATTTGAAGCCTTCTCATCATTCTTACATTGGGTTTTGGAGCAGTTTCACATTGATGGCAAAATAATTCACTACCTAGATGATTTCTTATTTTTCGGAAAAATGGATTCCAATAATTGATAGCATTTACTCAATAAATTATTTAAAAATCACAAGGAATTCAATATTACTCCGGCTAATGAAAAAACGGCATTCACAACACATACTATAACCTTCTTGGGAATCACAATCGATATGGAAAAAAGGGGATTCCGAATTCCAGAGTAAAAAAAATCTACAATGCGATTGTTTCCATCAATGTGATGCTATCTAAAAGAATTGAAATCGTTACTATTTCACATGGGTAGGGTTTTCTCGAAAAGACTATATGCTTCTACAAAAGGTCTGAAATCACCATTTTGTCATTTGAGATTAACTAAAGAGTTAAATAATGATTTAAAAATTTGGATTTCATTCCTGAATAATTTTAATGGCAGTGCTATATGGGAAATGGAATTAGTTGATTCGGAACCAATTCTGATGCAATACTGATGCAGCTGGTTCTATTGGCTGCGGGACATTTTTTAATTCCCATTGGTCGGCTGAAATTTGGCCACAGAAATGGGGAAAACTTGGTTTATGAAAAAAACTTAGTATTCATTGAATTATTCCCGGTCTTGGTAGCTTTACATATTTGGAAGACAGCTCTTGCAAACAAACAAATTCCAATTTCATCTGACAATAAAGGTGTTGTTCATGCGTTTTGTCTTGCGTCAAAATCCATACTACTTCGTGAACTAGTTCTTTTTTGTTTAGTCCATAACATTTGGCTAGTTGCAATTTATTAGCAGATGCTTTATTCCACCAGAATATCACCCTCTTCAAAGAACTAGTTCCAGAAGCAGCACCAGTCAACTCTCCCTGCCTGAAGCATCTATGGGAGTTGATTTAGGAGCATTGCAGGAGTTATTATGGAAGTTCTTAGCTCCAAATACCTGGTCCGCTTATTCATCCGCTTGGAATTTATGGACTTCTTTTTGTGCCAACAACAATCTAGATATGTTTACTTATAATTCTGTTACTTTGTTAAAATTATTTTCTTGCTTATTAGTGAATAGAAATTCACTATACTCTATAAATAAAACATTAACTGGCATTTCATTCTTTTTTAAGATTATGAGTTTGGGTCATAGCTTGCAGCTTTAATTAAGTTTTCAAAAATTAAGTTACTTTACCGCGGTACCCATTTAAAATTTAGAGATCTGTAAGATGTGGAAGAAATGGGAAATCTGGAGATATTGGTAATATACTAAGTTAGAGCTACAGAATGTTTTATGCAGGGTCTCAAAATCCGCTAGGTCTGACTGCTAATATAATTGATTGATAGTATGTATTCCCTGTGCAATCTAAGTGAAATTATTAGAATAGGGATGTGATATTCAAACTCCGCCAGAGGAAAGTACACATTAACATTAAATGATAGCTGAGATGTGGATTTAAGCAAGTAAGCGACATTGTATATAGAGGGAAATGATATGTAAATTTCCTCAGAGCACAGGCTGCAAAAAAAGCCTTAATAATATGCCGTTTATCGAAAAACTTCTCTATTTTCAACCATTTCTGGGGGCTATTCATATGCCATCACTCCCAAGTTTGGTCGGTCAAACTAGCAGTATAGTATTTATATACTATAAATGGAGGGATGGAGGGCATGCTTGACTATCCTTGACAGAGAGTTACCACAGATAAACCTCAACCTATCCATCTACAGCTGGACAATAATATGACTAGGGACCCATAAAGGGATGCACTGAAATCTATATAATATTTTCTGTAATGTTAGCATCTTCATGGTATTAATCCTTGTAATCCAGGATAAACACAACATAGAATGTCTATGATAGTTATGTTTCAACTACTGAGACAACTCCTGGTAGTTAAGAGCAGCCACCTGCTTTAGGTAATAAGATATCCAAATATATAAGGTGGTCATCAGTCCACTGAAATCAGTAAGTACTGTATGTTGAATATAGCCTCTGATCTCCTCTGGTGCATGCATGGGCAAAATAAAGGATTTAGTCACATTAAATTTATAATAGGAGAATGCAGGAAAACCCTCTAGTAATTGATATGAGAGAATCAATAGGGTTGGTAAGTGATAGCACTACATCTTCAGCATAAAGGCCTTTAGTATGATCCTACAAACCCACTTTCACTCCTGATAACTGTGGACAAGTCCAAAAAAATTCCACAAGAGAGGTTCCATGACTAAAATAAAAACCATGGGCACCCCCTGGCAAATCCCATTCATGACTTGAAAGGTGTCCAAGAGGAAACCAGAGGCCAATACCCTAGCCATCGGAGAAGAATATTGTTCCATAATTGCTCTAAGATAGAACCCTGAAACCAAAATTTGGTAAGGACCTGATCCAGGAACCCTCAGTGTACCCTGTCAAGGATTTCAGCATCAAGAGACAAGAACAATGTGGGTGTCCTGGAAAGCTCTGCAATTTGCACTAAATCAATAACTCACCTTGTACCATCTCTGCTCTGGCGATTGAGGATAAAAGCTACTTGATCACGTGCTATTAATCGTGGGAGAATGTTATAGGTATATCTTAGAAGTTAGTTGGGTGATTAGGTGGCTTTCCCAGTTTGAGCAATGTAACTTTGGTTGCCATCAACATGTCCTGAGGAATATCGCCAGTGGAGAAAAGATGATTAAACAGTTTGGTCACATATGGTAATAAGATGGGTGTAAATGTTTTATCATACTCTGCAACATACCTGTCTAATCCATGCACTTTATGGGGTACTTTTGGAACTTCCAGTTCAGATATAGTAGCATTCTGTTGCAGAGTATGGTTGCTGGGTGCAGCAGAGTCAGTTTAGATCAAACATTGTGGAGTAACAGGAACTGGGTTTATTGGAAAGTGCAGCAATAACTGAAGGTCACCTTACATGGTGGATGGCATAGACAGGAAAAAGAAATCAGTGAGTTCACCTTAATGTACAGGAAAATACAGCACATCATAGATAATGCATAGATAGAGACTGCAAGTAAACATTAGTAACAGTGACATCTAGTGTCACAACAATGAATTGCAGTCTTTCCAGCAAAAGTCACTAAAGCAATAGACTAAGCTGAAGTTGTTGTATCTCCAACACCCCTTCTCAACAGCTAAGGCTTAGTCTGATAAACCCATCTTCTTTGTAAGCCTTGAGTGTCTCTCAGCGGTCAGAGACTTTGTGAGGATATTTTGGTTCAGAAGAAAGCTGCCATCTTCCTCTCTCTCAGTCTGGATGCCGAGGTAATTCTTTATGTTGCCAAGATCTTTGCTCTCAAAGTGCTGATTTAAGGTTTGCAGTATTTCGGCTTCATCCCCTTCTTGCTCAAAACAAATCAGGATATCATTAGAGATGAGCGAATCATTCAAAAAATTATTCGCCGAACATTCGCCAAAGTTTTCCTAAGATTCGTATATTCGACGAATAGATTTGTTGTATTTGCGTACAAAATATACGTTATTATGTGCTATTAGCGAACATTCGTGTACTAATAACGAACGTTCATTTAAAATATGTACGCAACTTCTTAGCAGACGTATGCATGAGTGTACAAATAGTGTACGAATCCTCAGTGTACTATTGTCTACGCGATTACGCAATACGCAGGCGTGCACTCATATTCGAATATTCGAAAATGGCATCCAGGCGATCCTCATCATTTAGCTCTGAAGAGCTCAAATTCCTGATTCGGCTAATGGACAGAGAGGATTACGATGGCACACACCGCCATCCAAACCAGCATAAGAGGGAGGTGATCCAGCAGGTGATCCAAGGCCTGCACCATTGTTTCCACACCGTGCGGACCCCGGGCCAGATCCAGCGGAAATGGTCCGATCTGAAATTCAAATGCCCAGAGCGGCTTAATGAGATCAGCGCAGAGATACGGCAGGATGAGTAACAAAATATTTGATAAGTAAAAACATGTAAAAGAAATTAGAGTACTGTATTGTATACTAGCAGAAAGACCCGGCTTCGCCTGGGTATATTTCATCTATTTATTTAATGTTTCTGTGTGTCGTTGCAGAGAGAAAGTCAATGCAGCTGACAGAAATTGATTTTTACCTTCATTTTTTCAATCCCTATTGGCTGCGGAGTGGGAGGGGGCGTGGTTTAATGGGACACGGGGGGGGGTTAAGTCCTTCATTTCAGGGTGGCCTGAATTATAGGTTAATGCCATGGTAATTTGAGGAAACACAATGGGTAGCAGTGGAAGAAAACATTGCTTTGCGCGGGTATATTTAATCTATTTCATTTAATGTTTGTGTGTGTCGTTGCAGAGAGAAAGTCATCCTCCCCCCCATCCCTGCAGCTGACAGATGTTGATTTTTACCTTCAATTGTTCAATCTCCATTGGCTGCGGAGTGGGAGGGGTCATGGCCTGACTGAGTTGGGGGCGTGACGTTGCAAGACCTGGGGCGGGGTTTTAAGTCCTTCTTTTGATGGTGGCCAGAATTACAGGTCGATGCCATGGTAATTTATGAGGACACGCCATGGGTAACAGTGGAAGAAAACATTGCTTTGCACGGATATATTTAATCTATTTCATTTAATGTTTGTGTGTGTCGTTGCAGAGAGAAAGTCATCCTCCCCCCCATCCCTGCAGCTGACAGATGTTGATTTTTACCTTCAATTGTTCAATCTCCATTGGCTGCGGAGTGGGAGGGGTCATGGCCTGACTGAGTCGGGGGCGTGACGTTGCAAGACCTGGGGCGGGGTTTTAAGTCCTTCTTTTGATGGTGGCCAGAATTACAGGTCGATGCCATGGTAATTTATGAGGACACGCCATGGGTAACAGTGGAAGAAAACATTGCTTTGCACGGATATATTTAATCTATTTCATTTAATGTTTCTGTATGTTGTTGCAGAAAGAAATCCATCTTTCCTCCCACCCCTGCAGCTGACAGAAGTTGATTTTTACCTTCATTTTTTCAATCCCCGTTGGCTGCGGAGTGGGAGGGGGCGTGGCCTGACAGAGTCGGAGCGTGGTTTCGCGAGATCTGGGGTGGGGGTCAGAGTGGCATGAATTAAAGGTCGATGACATGGTAATTTATGGGGACCCGCAATGGGTAGCAGTGGAAAAAAACATCTTTTATTAGTACTGAATGGTCGTAGTCTAAAATTAGTCAATTTCATCTACGATTTTTGTGTGTCGTTGCAGAGAGAAATTCACCCTCCCACCCCTGCAGCTGATTTTTTTCAATCCCGGTTGCCTGCGGAGTGGGAGGGGGCGTGGCCTGGCAGAGTTGGGGGTGTGGATTATCAAGATGCTTCGAACGGTTGTAGTCTGAAATTAGTCTATTTCATCTAAAATTTTGTGCGTCATTTGAGAGAAATTCACCCTCCCACCCCTGCAGCTGACAGAAGTTTATTTTTCCCTTCATTCTTTCAATCCCTGTTGACTGCGGAGTGGGAGGGGGCATGACCTGACAGAGTTGGGGGTGTGGCTTAGCAAAGCGCTTCGCATAGGTGATTTAATCTATTTCATTTAATGTTTCTGTGTGTCGTTGCAGAATGCTGCAGAGTGGGAGGGGGCGTGGTCTGACAGAGTTGGGGGCGTGACTTAGCAAGACGATTCGAACAGTTGTAGTCTATAATTAGTCTATTTTATCTAAAATTTTTGTGTGTCGTTGCAGAGAGAAATTCACCCTCCCATCCCTGCAGCAAACAGAAGTTTATTTTTACCTTTATTTTTTCAATCCCCGTTGGCTGCGGAGTGGGAGGGGGCGTAACCTGACAGAGTCGGGGGCGTGGATTAGCAAGACGCTTCACATGGGTGTATTTAATCTATTTCATTTAATGTTTCTGTGTGTCGTTGCAGAAAGAAAGTCAACCTCCCACCCATCCCTGCAGCTGACAGAAGTTGATTTTTACCTTTATTTTTTCAATCCCTGTTGGTTGCGGAGTGGGAGGGGGCGTGGCCTTACAGAGTCGGGGCGTGGCTTAGCAAAGCGCTTCGCATAGGTGCATTTAATCTATTTCATTTAATGTTTCTGTGTGTCGTTGCAGAATGGCTGCGGAGTGAGAGGGGGCGTGGCCTGGCAGACGGGGCGTGGCTTAGCAAAAGGCTTCGAACGATTGTAGTCTATAATTAGTCTATTTCATCTAAAATTTTTGTGTGTCGTTGCAGAGAGAAATTCACTCTCCCACCCCTGCAGCAAACAGAAGTTTATTTTTACCTTCATTTTTTCAATTCCCATTGGCTGCGAAGTGGGAGGGGGCGTGACCTGACAGAGTCGGGGGCGTGGATTAGCAAGACGCTTCGCATGGGTGTATTTAATCTATTTTATTTAATGTTTGTGTGTGTTGTTGCAGAAAGAAAGTCAACCTCCCACCCATCCCTGCAGCTGACAGAAGTTGATTTTTACCTTTATTTTTTCAATCTCTGTTGGCTGCGGAGTGAAAGGGGGTGTGGCCTGATGGAGTCGGGGGTGTGGCTTAGTGAGACCTGGGGCGGGGGTTTTAAGTACTTCTTTTAGGGTGACCTGAATTAAAGGTCAATACCATGCTTATTTATGAGCCCACGCAATAGACAGCAGTGGAGGAAAACATCTTTTATTACTACTGAACTGTAGTAATAGAAAAAACGTAACTTATATTTATGGTAACCGGAATACCTTTAACAGTGTCAGTGAATAGAAATGGATAAGATCCTCAGCTGCTTATAATTACCTGGTTGTTATGGACACCTGCCCTTCCTGTGTGTGCCTTTGCAGAGAATGGCAGTTGGAGTTTAAAACCAATGCTCCCAGTTGTAATGTTGGCTAATGGAGATCATATTTTGGGAATATCTCAGGAACGGTATGTCTTAGAGAGATGAGACCTGGTCTAAAACCTTCCCGGACACCTGATGTACCTGTGTGCCGAATTTGGTGAAAATCGGTCCAGTAGTTTGGTCGCGCATAGAGAACAGACAGACAGACAGACAGACAGAAACTCATTTTTATATTAAGAGATATACCAGCAGTCACTGCGAATAATGAAAAAAGTATAGAAGGACAACGTGGTCGTGCGTAGTGCGCTGCAGTAATTTTGTTTCATGCTAGGCAACGGCTCTAACTCTCGACCCAAACAACTTAAGTGAAGGTATTATAGTCATTATTGTTAATGGTGCTGGCCGTTCTCCCGCTTGTGTCGAAAGAAAGTACCCTTATATGCCCGTTCATAGTTAGCGTTTCCTCCTCCTACACACAGACTCAAAGACGTGCCCATGCTGTAGCTACTGTCAGTGGGCGATATCCAAAGTATTCCTACCGCACCGTGTTAACAATATAAAGAAAGTTATTGCGACGATAACGTTATTTATTGCCATAAATACCTTTTTAGAAGAAAAAAATATGATATGGCCACCCTCTCACACCCATAATATCTTAATAGTAGTATGTGTTAGTATTAAAAAGAGTCATCATCTAACAATTGTGTACATTTTTATGTTGCAGAGCACCGTCAACGACGGTGGCAGGATGGCCCCTGAAGTACCTGCAGCCTCTAGTAAGTGTAAAACATATTTAATTTATTTTTCATCCAAGCTACGTGGGAGTGAGTAAGTAACTCAGTAAGAGCACTAGTGGTTAGGAACAGGATCCTCCCGCCCCAAACTATTCCCACGTAGCTACAACTGTTCATTAGAGTTGAATGTAAGGCTACTTCTACACTAGCGGCAGCCCGGATCCAGCGGGTGAAGGGTCCCTCCGGATCCGTGCTGCCGTAGGTACACTGTAATGGGGCAGGCCGCGGATCTGGCCGCAGCACGTGTGCACATGTAACTGTTGTATTTTTGCTCCGGCTGCCTCTCAGCAGGGGTTACCGTGCTGTGGCCGGATTCGCGGCCCGCCCCCATTACAGTGAATTTGGGCCGGAGCGCGGTTCTGGCCCCACACGTGTACCTGCAGCAGCACGGATCCGGAGGGACCCTTCACCCGCCGGATCCGGGCTGCCGCTAGTGTAGAAGTAGCCTTAGGCCATTATTTCATGATTTTTGACAGCTGCTGCACCACAGAGGAGCCACTCTCACCGTCCTCCACCCCAGCGAGAGAGGACCCCACCTGCTCCTCCAACACCACCACCCCAGCTACCAGAGGTAGAAGGTAGGTAAAAAAAAAAGTGTAATGGGTGGACCTTCTGTCTTCAAAATATGAGCTAAATGTATGTTTTATCTTTGGTAGCTCCAACAGACAGCGAGCAGTTTTCCCCTGGACCATGGGAAGACCACGCTGTATGGGTGTCCAGTAAGTACTACAAAAGGCTCAGTCAGTACAATATACATATCACAGAATAAGTCGCTCCAGTACATTAAAGTTTAGATTTTTTTTGTGGGACAACCACTGTAACTCGATCATACAAACTAAGTACATAACTGTTTCCACCCCTACAGACATCCCCACTGACTTCGAAGTGGAGGCTGGATTATGGCGCCTTGGCTCCAGGCTCCACGCTGCCTCCCAGCTCATTCGTGGCCTGCAGCTGGAGCTGCAAGAGCTGCAGGACATGATGGCCCGACGTCGGCAAAGGCCCACGTAATCTTATTTTTTTGTTCCTTTCTTTTGTTTATTATATTATTTATTTATTATATTACTAAAATATTCTTGAAAAACCGGTGTTTTGAGTGTTTTGTTAAACCTTTAACACCTTTCTGATCCTGACATAGTGTAAAGAAGACAGAGTTTTTTTTCCACGACCATTTTCCAATATTAATGAACACAGCGGTGTCTGCCGGCCGAAGTATTACTACATTACACACACTCCTGTTCACTGATTACAATTGACAGTCAGAAAAATAAAAAAGGCTTGGCTTGTTTAGGCAACAAGCAGGGCCGGCGTTAGGGGGGGGCAAACAGGGCAATTGCCCAGGGCCCACTCTGCAAAAGGGGCCCCCTGCTGTCTGAAAGTTTAGTGGGCCCACTGTGGGAGCCTTTTTTCCTCCTCCACTGCTGTCCACCAGTACAGTCTCCTGCACTCACCAGACCTGGGTAACTGCACTGTATTAGAATCCTACAGACATCAGACGTTTGGTGTGGGCGGAGCTAACATAGCCCCGCCCCCATCCTTTGCCTGCACTTGCTCCAGGCTGCAAGGCCCAACTCAGACTCCGATTACTGGGCCTTCTGCTGGCTCTGACCTCAGCTCCTGGACTGCTGGCTGCTCTCTGGACCCTGTCTTATCAAAGAACCCTGTCTGTTCCCTCTCCAGCAGGTAAGTCCATCCAGTAAAAGGCATGCAGCAGTGTCTGTGGAGGAGGGGGGTGCAGGGCTACTGGGGGTCACACTTCCATTGTAACAGCCCTGCACTGCCCTCATCTACTGATGGTCTCTGACCTGTGAGCGTCCTGCGCCCCCCTGTGTGATTGTCCTGCGCCCCACTGTGTGATTGTTCTGCTTCCCCTGTGTGAGTGTCCTGCGCCCCCCTGTGTGATTGTCCTACGCCCCCCTGTGTGATTGTCTTGCGCCCCTCTGTGTGATTGTCCTGCACCCCTCTGTGTAATTGTCCTGCGCCCCTCTGTGTGATTGTCCTGCGCCCTCTGTGTGATTGTCCTACGCCCCTCTGTGTGATTGTCCTGCGCCCCTCTGTGTGAGCGTCCTGCGCCCCTCTGTGTGAGCGTGCTACGCCCCCTGTGTGAGCGTCCTGCGCCCCCCTGTGTGAGTGTCCTGCCCCCCCGTGTGAGCGTCCTGCGCTCCCCTGTGTCAGCGTCCTGCGCCCCTCTGTGTGATTGTCCTGCGCCCCTCTGTGTGATTGTCCTGCGCCCCTCTGTGTGATTGTCCTGCTTCCCCTGTGTGAGCGTCCTGCGCCCCCCTGTGTGAGCGTCCTGCGCCCCCCTGTGTGAGCGTCCTGCGCCCCCCTGTGTGAGCGTCCTGCGCCCCCCTGTGTGAGCGTCCTGCGCCCCCCTGTGTGAGCGTCCTGCGCCCCCCTGTGTGAGCGTCCTGCGCCCCCCTGTGTGAGCGTCCTGCGCCCCCCGTGTGAGCGTCCTGCGCCCCCCTTTGTGAGCGTCCTGCGCCCCCCTGTGTGAGCGTCCTGCGCCCCCCTGTGTGAGCATCCCGTGCCCCCCTATGTGAGCATCCTGCGCCCCCCTGTGTGAGCGTCCTGCTCCCCCCTGTGTGAGCGTCCTGCGCCCCCCTGTGTGAGCGTCCTGCGCCCCCCCTGTGTGAGCGTCCTGCGCCCCTCTGTGTGATTGTCCTGCGCCCCTCTGTGTGATCGTCCTGCGCCCCTCTGTGTGATCGTCCGGCGCCCCTCTGTGTGATCGTCCTGCGCCCCTCTGTGTGAGCGTCCTGCGCCCTCTGTGTGAGCGTCCTGCGCCCCTCTGTGTGAGCGTCCTGCGCCCCTCTGTGTGAGCGTCCTGCGCCCCTCTGTGTGAGCGTCCTGCGCCCCTCTGTGTGAGCGTCCTGTGCCCCTCTGTGTGAGCGTCCTGCACCCCCCTGTGTGAGCATCCTGTGCCCCTCTGTGTGATTGTCCTGCGCCCCTCTGTGTGATTGTCCTGCGCCCCCCTGTGTGAGCGTCCTGTGCCCTCCTGTGTGCTCTCCCAGCGGCCTCTGTGTGAGCTCCCTGTGACTCCAGTGTGAGCTAGGTCTGCAGCACTTTTAGGACAGCACCAAACGGTGTGCTTGTGATGTGGCCGGGCTGCATTCAATTGCCACAGGCTGTCTGGGCCATAGAGGGCTCTAGTTAAACTATTGAAGACAGCATTTGGGGGTGGAGGGGGCAAGGTATTGGAGTATAGATTAAGATTATTTTTTTTTTCCCAGTACTTGGGGGAGAGCAGACCAAGGCTGCTAATAAAGGCATCTGTAAAGCTATGTCACACATTGTAGCCGTATCACAGCGACATCCCCCATAACAGTGTCATCCACAGATCCCCCATAACAGTGTCAACCACAGATCCCCCCATAACAGTGTCATCCACAGATCCCCCCATAACAGCGTCATCCATAGATCCCCTATAACAATGTCCTCCATAGATCACCTATAACAATGTCCTCCATAGATCCCCATTACAGTGTGTCATCCACAGATCCCCCATTACAGTGTGTCATCCACAGATCCCCCATAACAGTGTCATCCACAGATCCCCCATAACAGTGTCATCCACAGATCTCCCCATAACAGTGTCATCCACAGATCCCCCCATAACAGTGTCATCCACAGATCCCCCATAACAGTGTCATCCACAGATCCCCATAACAGTGTCATCCACAGATCCTCCATAACAGAGTCATCCACAGATCCCCCATAACAGTGTAATCCACAGATCCCCATAACAGTGTCATCCACAGATCCCCCATAACAGTGTCATCCACAGATCCCCCATAACAGTGTCATCCACAGATCCCCCATAACAGTGTCATCCACAGATCCCCCATAACAGTGTCATCCACAGATCCCCCATAACAATGTGTCCTCCACAGATTCCCCATAACAGTGTCATCCACAGATCTTCCATAACAGTGTCATCCACAGATCCCCCATAACAGTGTCATCCACAGATCTTCCATAACAGTGTCATCCACAGATCCCCCATAACAGTGTGTCCTCCACAGATCCCCCATAACAGTGTCATCCACAGATCTTCCATAACAGTGTCATCCACAGATCCCCCATAACAGTGTCATCCACAGATCTTCCATAACAGTGCATCATGCACAGATCCCCCATAACAGTGTCATCCACATATCTTCCATAACAGTGTCATCCACAGATCTTCCATAACAGTGTCATCCACAGATCCCCCATTACAGTGTCATCCACAGATCCCCCATAACAATGTGTCCTCCACAGATTCCCCATAACAGTGTCATCCACAGATCCCCCATAACAGTGTCATCCACAGATCCCCCATAACAGTGTCATCCACAGATCCCCCATAACAGTGTCATCCACAGATCCCCATAACAGTGTCCTCCACAGATCCCCCATAACAATGTGTCCTCCACAGATCCCCCATAACAGTGTCATCCACAGATCTTCCATAACAGTGTCATCCACAGATCCCCCATAACAGTGTCATCCACAGATCTTCCATAACAGTGCATCATGCACAGATCCCCCATAACAGTTTCATCCACATATCTTCCATAACAGTGTCATCCACAGATCTTCCATAACAGTGTCATCCACAGATCCCCCATTACAGTGTCATCCACAGATCTTCCATAACAGTGTCATCCACAGATCCCCCATAACAGTGTCATCCACAGATCCCCCATAACAGTGTCATCCACAGATCCCCCATAACAGTGTCATCCACAGATCCCCATAACAGTGTCCTCCACAGATCCCCCATAACAATGTGTCCTCCACAGATCCCCCATAACAGTGTCATCCACAGATCTTCCATAACAGTGTCATCCACAGATCCCCCATAACAGTGTCATCCACAGATCTTCCATAACAGTGTCATCCACAGATCCCCCATAACAGTGTCATCCACAGATCTTCCATAACAGTGCGTCATCCACAGATCCCCCATAACAGTGTCATCCACAGATCTTCCATAACAGTGTCATCCACAGATCCCCCATAACAGTGTGTCCTCCACAGATCCCCCATAACAGTGTCATCCACAGATCTTCCATAACAGTGTCATCCACAGATCCCCCATAACAGTGTCATCCACAGATCTTCCATAACAGTGTCATCCACAGATCCCCCATAACAGTGTGTCATCCACAGATCCCCATAACAGTGTCATCCACAGATCTTCCATAACAGTGCATCATGCACAGATCCCCCATAACAGTGTCATCCACAGATCTTCCATAACAGTGTCATCCACAGATCCCCCATTACAGTGTCATCCACAGATCCCCCATAACAATGTGTCCTCCACAGATTCCCCATAACAGTGTCATCCACAGATCCCCCATAACAGTGTCATCCACAGATCCCCCATAACAGTGTGTCCTCCACAGATCCCCCATAACAGTGTGTCCTCCACAGATCCCCCTAACAGTGTCATCCACAGATCCCCCATAACAGTGTGTCCTCCACAGATCCCCCATAACAGTGTCATCCACAGATCCCCCATAACAGTGTCCTCCACAGATCCCCCATAACAGTGCGTCATCCACAGATCCCCCATAACAGTGTGCATGCACAGCATTATCTCCATTCATTGCTATTGCCAGTGATCAACTATTTTCAGAACACTCAAAGCATAATGGAGGATGACCATACATGCACACTGTGCTCTCCCTTAACTTCAGGGCCCAGATGGGACAACCCCTTTTTTCAGCTTGGGGTTTTATAAACTGCACCATGGAAACAAAGAAGTGCCCTGTCCATTCTTCATGCGGGTTACAAGTCCAGAATTTCCTTTGAAAATAGGCATTCATGAAAATCCACGCCAACACTGTGTTATAAAATGCATCAGAAAAAAAACACATCCCAAAAAACCTGATGCAGATTCTGCATTAGGTTCTTTTAAGCACAGAAAATACTGTGAACAAACTCAAAGAGGCTGCAGGATCAGCAGCTTACAGTGGAAAGGTTAAAGAGCTATAATGTGGCAGTCTACAATCAGCTGCAGTGGTTGCAACTGCTGTCTGTGCCTACAAAGTCCTGTCAGATTGCTGGTCCAATATTTCAGGATTTGGGGCCCCACTTTCAATTTTGCCCAGGGCCACACTTTGTCTAAAACCGGCCCTGGCATCAAGCCTGTACATTCTACCTTAACATAGGCAGTGAAAATTATATATAAGCTTTTTATGGCTGCCCTGGCCAGTAGTAGTAGGGGACGGGGTATATCAGCATAGAGTGATAGGTAAAATAAATACAACAGACTGCAGTGGTGTATAACAATGTCTGCTAATATAACTTGTACGGGAGGCAGAGTAAAAAAATTGTATTTTTATTTTTAAATATATATAACACATATATTTTTTTTTTTGGAGGGGGGGGGGGACTAAAGGCTAAGGCTCCAAAACAAACTTAACAATACTAAATAGAACTATTAGTAACGTTAACTAACAACAGCTACTCTCCTACTAAGTGTAGAAAACGGAGACGGAGGTAGACAACATTGTTTGGTTTTGAAATAGGGTTTTGGAGACTTCGGGTTCGCACAGCCCATGACATGACAAAAGACATTTGGCTGTAAAATTATGGCCCGGCTGACAGCAACAGTGTGAAGACACTCAGACTATTCTGCCCTGCAAGGCCTGATCTAATCACCACCAGCATCAGCAAGAGGAGTATGAAATTCGGATGTAATCCAGCCATTATTCATTTTTAAAAAAGGTATTTTTTTGAACACTGCC